>VZRR01005321.1:1999628-2076328 GCA_013398015.1 Oreocharis arfaki
AAGTATTCAGCAAAAAAGCATTTATCTTGGGAAAAAAAAAAAAAAAAGTGAAGAAACTTTCCAGCTTTAACACATGGGACTGATCTACATGCTGCTTACCATGACACACTGCAGAACTACAGTCTAGGTTCTTAACAGAAACAGACCATACGAAGGAAAATTAGCATAAAATCAAAGATTCAAGATGTACCAATTCCTTCCTAAAAAGAAACAATCCAGTGACTTACAGTGTAAGAGAAAGGTTTCCAAAGCCCTCCCTAAGGAATTTCTCCTCCCTACCATATGTATTCAAGAACAACATTATCATCAAACAAATGGTTCCACAATCAGAATCATAACATCATTTAGGTTGGAAAAGACCTTTAAGACTTGAGTCCAACCATTAACCCTAATTCCGTCACTAAATCATGTCCCTAAGTGACACATTTACGCATGTGCCCAACTTTCCTGTGATCAGCATCTTTTGTTTAAAGAGTGGGAGTTCAGCTTTCATTACATCTATGCTGCCTCTAGATGTGCACCAAGAAATAACCCCATCCCTGAGCAAACCTGCCATCAGTTTGTCTCCATTGGCTTGTAGGGTGCAAGTCGTGAGGCTGCAGAAAAGTATCCTCACTTCTGCACCAGGACTTCTCCCCGAGAACAGGTCTTATTTCACTCTAGATTGGTGCCAAATAAACTAATGTTTGTTGCATGGACAGCTGTGCATTGTGCTCCAGAGCCTTAGAGCAAAATAGGAAGAGAGCTGATCTGACATCCTAGAAGTCTTCCCGTTGTTGGGAATATGTGTAGTTCTGTCTTGTATATGTGAACTCGAGCTGCAGCTTTACTGTGGCAAGAACATTCAGATGATTTCTTCTTCCTTTCTCTTGGCATCTGCTTCCACAAAATTCATAGAAAGGCAATCCTATTTAAGACTTTCACTCCTCTTCCAAATTCATTTTTATTAATCAGTTGGGACAAAATTTATGGGTGGAGAGGAAAGAAATGAGGGACAGGCACAAACATGGTCACAGAAAACTTATTTCCTTGGGAAGTAAGTAAAAAAAACTGCACATGAAAGTGCAGAATAAACATCCTCTGTTTTTTTTCTCCACCTGCTCACCGATACAGAAATGTAGTTCTTCTATGACCTTGAACAAGTCACTCTGCCACAGAAAAATAATTAAGTCGGTCAGGAAGGGTCCTTCTTTCCCTCACTGGTCCCTGAGGATTTTTTATTTCCATTGCCAAGCAGAAGCTTCCTTTTACTATGTGTTTTTTTCAGAATTCAAGGTAATGCAGCCTTGATTTTGGTTGCAGCTTCTAAATACTGCAGTAATCAAATCATAACTTGGTATTAAAAAAGTAAACTATAAGCAAATATAGCCTTTAATTAATAAGTGGCAGAATACAGATAAAACCTCAACTCTAATCTTTTTAATCCATATACCATTGGTCTTTTAATAAGATGATCTCCAAATAAAAGCTTTTTGCTAAGTAACCAGAAGATAAAGATCCTATGTTCGTATACTTACTTATTAGAATTATAGTTAAAGACTTGGGCTTTGTAAAAGCACAGTAAAAGTTAGGACATTAGAAGAGATCCAAAGCTGCGTGTCCATCTTTGGCTTACTTGGAGATCAATCTAACATTTTTATATAATTCTCAGAATCTGAATGTGAACACGTGACAAACTAAAACAGAATTCTCACATGTGGCTATCAGGACCATCATATGTAGTCACCGTGTACAAATAAATAATGACATGATTTAATTTCAGCTGTACTGTCATACACTGAGAAAATACCATGAGAGTGCTGGGGGTGCATGTGTAGTCACAACAGCAACAGAATAATGTATACCTGGAAATAAGTGCACCAGATGGCTTTAAACTGGCTACAAAAGCTGTATAAGGCTTCACTATCATAACAAGATTATAAACATATGATGCTTGTGACAAAGTAATGATTTAAGCAGTTTGCCAGGAGATTCATTATTACCTCCCAGGATCCTGTTTTGCAATGGATTTACCGCAATAGTGGTTTTGTCTTATATAGCAGAAATTATTACATAGCAGACGGTTTTATGAACCCAGTTATCTACTTTGGTGGGAATGGAGCAGTAAATGAATGACAAGATTTTCTTACGGATAGTCGGTGATGGAGTTTGCATAAGAAAAGCACCAGCAAAGTAGCTGGCTGTCAGTCACGGGAGTACAGAAATTTCAATCCTCCTTCAGCATTTTGAGGAGTGCAAAACTAACTTTTATGTTGATTTGTGTGCAAACAATTTTTATAGTGGGTTTTTACACCCTTGCTAATTTTAAACCTGTAGATTATCTGTCTGCTGTCTCTCTTTCCACAGTGGATAAATGAAGTTTCTATTTAATACTACAGCAACATCTCAGGTTACCAGAGAAGTTTGTGTTGAGAAAGTGCAAAATACACCAAATGGGTAGTCCTGCATTTCTCCATCAAAACTGATTCTGAAACTTTTTAAAATACAATGTAACATTCTACTATGCTATGTGATAATTAGAGTAGCTGAATTCATTAAATAAACTGTATACTTTAAAAAAGTCCTATATCTCGGTTTCTGCAAAAAGGTGTATACAGGATGGCCATTAAAACAACTCAGCAGTTGGCAAGCCAAAGGTAGAAGCCACTATGAGCCAGCCTCCCTAGAGCCACTCTGGCTGAAAGTGCAGTCCCTGTGCTATTTCTGACCTCTTTGTAGTTTCGGACAGTGTCTCAAACACTATGTGAGTACCATCATAGAAGACTTGAGCTAGGAAACTGTATTAAATAGACATTTATAGCAGAGAAATCTATTTTTAATGTCCTCTGAAATAACGCAAGAAAAAAATCTGAATTATGCTTTCGGTTCCATCTTAGCCAAAGAAGCTAGCACTTAAAAAAGAAACAGTCAGAAAAAATGGAGAACTGAAAAAGAAATTCAAAGTGAGATCTTGTATCCCAACAAAAACATGTTTCTCCAAAAAGGGTTGCAAATTGCTTCACATAAAAAAAGCAATGCTTGAAACACCCCAGCAGCACTAATAAGATGAAATGGGAAATCTAAAGAGGTGTCCTACACAGGTTTATGAACAGATGATGCACAATTAGGTAACTTATTACATTGAACTCTGTGAAGTTTAAAGAAAAAATTCTACCAAAAGACAGGCTATGAGCTAGAGGTGGAAGTCAACAGTTACTGCACATTTCAAACCCAAGAGAGTTATGCAAGCACTGTGAAAAAAATTTCGCATCCTTTGGCTCCAGTACCTAAAATTTTTTTCTAAACAATTTTTCTCAAGTGTTGGTTGTCATCTAAATGCATTAACCTACTACTATACTGTCTTTTCAAGAGGATAAATTTTCTTCTCAACTTTATTACTGTTGTTGGAGTATTTCTGATACCAAAGCTGGCAATGGTAACTATCAGTGTACCATTGGGCATCTTTATGCAGTGCAGACAGGTATCTTGACTAGACATGAGATCTCACCAGTTGCTTCTGAGAAGCAAAACAGTTTCTTTTTTTTTTCTGAAACATTTTCAGGTTTCGGTCAGGAGCCCCTGAGAGTTGAGTTTCAGACGCATCTTAATTGCCAATATTTTCTCTCCCTCGAAAACATTCCTCATGTCCTGACCTCCACTAAACATCTGAACATCCAGTCTCAGCGCTATACTATAACCTGTATCAAACATGGATCTCAAACTCCCTTCTTAAAACACACTACCCAGAGTCCCAGAGTCACTTCATCAGCTGCTCTTGTGGCAAGAAACTGAGGATTAGACCAGATCAGAGGAGTGCGTTCACTAAAGAAGAGAGAGGATTAGTGCGTATGTTTTGGAAATTGGAAGACATGAATGACAGGTCGAAGAGTATTTGACAGGATAAAATTCAGTTTGCCTGTATTGGCAGGTACTCAGGAAAGATCACAGAAAAATTGTTTTAAAATATCATCACTGCATGCTTCTTACTGTTTCTTAAATTTATTGAACATACGTAGCACTGGTGCCGCAGATCACTTGTATTATACTTACTAAATATTTATCAGTTTTGTTTGTTGTATGGTTGGGTTTTTTTTTTTTAATTTGAAAGATTTTTTTTGATAAATAATAGTAACAATAACATTTTTGAAGGCCATATACAAATTTTAGAGGAAGGCTCTTAACTGTCCAGTTGAGACAGAAAGGAAGAAACCTGTAGGAGTTCTCTGCATTTTTGAAAGACACAGCGAAGTTCTTTAGGTTTTGAGATATAAAACCACTTGGGGATGGAGAAAGTTACCCTGCCTCTGTATGAAGTCTGCATTCAAACAGCGTGCTGCTTTCCTGTGCTTTGCTCTCTCACAATGCCCATGTGAATAACCAAAACCACAAAACATGAGTCCCCAAAGATCTTCACACATTTCTCGTGAGGTAGGCATAGAAATATTCTTTCATTAAAAATTAAGTTTGCCCTGATGAATAATGTATATTATAACTTTCCATTCACCAGCTACGTTTGCGTGCGTTGGCAGCACACAAGAGCAGCTTCCTGCCTTTCTGTCACTGTGTTGTGACCAATTTTCTCCTGTTCCTTCTCAACATAGATGCCATATTTGTCCTGTTTGTATGTCTCCTTCTCTCAAACACTTCCCTTTTCTGGATTTGGTTCCCACTTTTGTGTCACTTTACCCTAACCCTGCATGGTGTGTATTTATCTCCTGCCAGGTTACTCCACTGAAACACCAGTCTGGGGCCTGTTTTTCACTCTCAACCACTCTCACCACCCTTCCACTTAGGCCTAGCCACCTCACCAGAGGCGACCATGTCTTTTAATTTACACTGCCGTGTTTTTTATCCCCTACTTTGCAGTTAGGAGACTTTCCTCTCCTTTCCTCCTCAGCAGAGGACAGGTCTCTCCCAGTCCTGAGTCACCTCTCCCCCTCCCACCAGTGAGCTACCTCTTCCATCACAAAGCTGATTGGAGTTGCCCTCTTTTCCTCTCTAAACAATTCCTCACCTCTTGGGGCAAGTCCCCTTTCCTTCTCCCCTCCTCTCCTTCCCAGCCTTGCCCTGGCTGGAGCCCCTTGGCCTCAGCACAGGGGTCTGCCTCCCCTTCCTTCATTTTCCACAAGTGCTGGTGCCCTGGCTGTCCCGCTCTCCCAGCAGCTCACTGATCCCCACTGTAAACAGGGACTCACCTCTGGCAGGGCCAGGCACCGTGTGTGAGTGGGCTGAGGGCAGGCACCCACAGGCTGCCAGAAGATTTCAGCCTGGGAGGGATGTCCCTCTGTGTTTGGGAGTCACTTGAGTGTCCTTCAGCCTGGTTGTGAAAGTTTGGGGCCACCAAGAAAAGAGGTTTGAGTAAGAGTCACACTACTACCCCTTTGGTAAGGTCATGTTTGGTTGCTGTATCAACAGAGAGCAGAGAGGGCCTAGCCTGCTCACATGGCTCCCCAAGCCCTCGCTGCTTCCGGAAGCCGGCTCCCATCACACCTTGCTCAAGGTTCTGGAATGTTTTGACAGTTGTTATGGTATGTCCTACTTCCAGCTCATACAGGAAGCTGACATGTTGAAATCACAGAAGAAAGCAAGCCTGTTCATCTTGTATTTCTGGCTGAGGCTGGAAGTGGAGTGCCAGAAATCAATTGTGTCTCATCTATTGTACAGGGAATTCTCTTGTAGCTCCTTGCATCAATGTGCTAACTTTGCAAGGAGCTTTGTCCTAATAAGATTCCCCTTGCAACCTGGAAGAGTCAGGGGTGGTATCGTCTGATAAACACTGCAAGCCCTGTACTCCGTCAAAATGGATCTCAAAGGCCTTAGCAGGAATTGGGGTATATGACAGCTAAAGGCACCTAAAGTAAAAAAATATTTGTGATGTTTAAGCGTTGACTTACATGTATAAACCTCTCATGGGCCACCTTGAACTTCTGTGATCAGACTTAACCAGACCTTTTACAAAGGCAGTGTGGTTGCAGAGACCAGATGTGGATGGCCCTCAGTTATGGTCTCACAGATGAAAAAATTTTAAAATTAAGTCCTCTTTTTAGTGATAAAAATACATTGTCCTTTGCTAGTCTATTTTTTGGAAACCTGTTGTTTGATGAGTGTTCCTGAGACACTATTTCCTTTGCGCAATCCAAGTATAAGCGTACTACTAATAATACTTCAGGTTTAAATGGAAACCATAGCTGGTAAAGAAGACAAAAGTTCAGGCATTATTAAAAATATCCCATGTTACTTACAAAGGGTGCATACTTCTGAAATGCCTGTGAGCTAAGACTGCAAATTTGCAGGCTCAGATTAAGAGAATCTTTGTACGTCTATGACCATCAAACATTTTAACTGGCTAATAACATCCAGTGGTGCAGACCTGTGCATTGAATCAAGTCTTGTAGATACTCAGCATATGACATCTGGTATATGCAAAAGCTACAAGACCAATGAAATGTGAACAACAGTGGTTTAAGGAAAAAAAAAAACCCCTAAAAATCATGACAAATTAGCATTTGAAAATCTTGTAATTCAACTTCAGCTACCCATTTGAGCCAAGATTATAAACAGAACTGGCTGTTGTTTCCCAGATCTTTCAACTGACAGACAAAAAGTGGTTTTTCTTTAGGAGACAGCAGGCACCTGTGGATTCCCACTGTCTGTGTTTAATTCTGCCGAATAATACATGACAATAATAACATGATTTGAAAATATTCAAATTCAAACCATTACCTAAGCACGAACTCCTCTTCCTCCTTGTCTGGAATTGGAATCTTATTCTGTGTGTGTTGTATCTGAGCTCTTACCATTTTACTTGCATTCATATTGACATTCAAGGACTCTCTAATAATCTGATAATACAATGCCTGTTTTTCCTTCTGCACTAAGAAGAGTATTGGCATTGCAGCTACTGGTGACTTCAAAATATTATTAGAACTGTGGCCTGTGACGTATGAAAGCTGGCAAAATCAGAATGCTTTATGTATAGTGGGCTGAAATATTTTGCAGTAGATTATTTGTCTAAGTGTATATTGATTGTCAGTTCTCTATGAAAAGAAGTGTCTACTCTTTTGTTTACAGGACCAGAGGAGCCCTTTTTCTGTGCCCTCATACATCATCATAATTAGCACAATTGATACAACTCACTCCGATCTATTAGCATAAGCAGTGTCATTTTATTGAATTATGCGTTCATGTCACTGTAGAGTTGGGCAAATTCTGAATATTTCTAAAGTTGTTTGTTACCAATGGAGCAAAACTTCTGTCATGCTCTTATAAACGAATACAAATTTAGAGGTTATATGGAAACAAAGTGAGTTTTGGTGGTGAAAAGACCTAACAACACTGCCTTGATAATACAATATTTAAAAGCAGTGCAATATGATTGAAATTGAGAGATAAATCTACATTGGAGGGGTTAGAAATGGTCTTGTAGGGAGAACTTACAGGTGCACAGAGCCATGAAGCTGTGTCTTCTGGATTTGTAGAGGGAAAACTTGAAGGGCAACCCTTGGTTCTGAAAGTGCTCATATGTGGGTGAATTCCTCCATTTATTCAGGATTTAATGCTTTTGCCTACGGAAATTTTTATATCAGCTGACAAAACCCTCTCAGTCTGTCTTTGTCAATCTGAGTCTTAATGTAGCCAACTGTTCTGTTCAGTTCTTACACTACACTTGTGGTGTATGAGTCTAAGAGCATGCTGTGTCAGCCATGAGATTACTGGTCCTAGATTTTGCAAAATTTCCCATACACATTTTTAAAACAACAGCAGATAATTATGAGAGTTGGCAGATGCCACAGACATAATTGTTTTCAGCAGCTACAATAGATGTTTTAAAAACATTTCCATATTCAAACCTTTACTTAGTTCAGGGCTAGTGAAATACAATGCTTTTTGTTGTCTCCTGCCCTTGGGGCATCCTCTAGGGATTGCAACCAGCAGGACTCCCTCTTTCTCGCTCCTCATTGCTTTTCACCTGCCTGGCTCACCTTTTAGATCACTGTTCCAGGTAATTTGCTGGGCTGCCTCTCTGATCTGCTGCCTCTTCAGCTGTCTAGACTTCACAAAGGCTTCAGAAAAATCGTGCCTCAAAACAACTATTCCATCAAAATGGAACTATGTCTGGAAAGATGGTTCAACTCATCAGCATTTTATTTCAAAAAGTGGCATAGATAAGAAATTCCATTTGCAGCAAAATAGTATGTGTTGGTATTTAAGGCATGATGATGATGTCACTGTCACTTTCCTTTTCTCCTATCCTTCCTCAAACTTGACCTGACCTGACCTGGGAATCAGAAGTGTTGTCACTGTAATGTGTTTCTCATGCTCAAAGATCACAAGTGGGCTGACCTCAGCACACAGCAGAAATGGTTGGAGTGGCAGAAGGTAAACGGTGGTACACATGTGATCTTGACTGATGCATTTATACCCATGCCCTGCCTGCAGCACACATTGCCGCACATTAGTGACATGATAAAGTTTTCCTTTCTTTTGTATTCTTTCACTTCCCTACTCTGTTTACCGAAGCAGCAGGAGTCATCCTAACAGTTGTTAGTGGGAAAAGATACAGCATGTAATACATCTTCTTGTCCCTCAGGAAAGACATTTGGTAAATTTGGAATGAGCATCTAGTTCTCTCCAGGATGCTCTGAATGTAAATTTGGAAAGAGGAATTTCTCCAAATAATTATAGTTAAAATGCTGAATTCCAAATATATTTATTTTCTTTGCTTTTTTGTTGGTGCGTGTTGCATACATGCTGGAAGAGATTTCTTTTTTGTGGTTGCTATGGTAAAAAGCAGTCCCCAGTCCTTTTACTTAAAAACCCATGAACTGCAATTAACTGTTTAATGTTGTAACAGACAACAGCTCTAGTAACACCTTAACAGCTTTGAGCACGATACTCCCATCATCTCAGCAGATGGTGATTTTTGGCATTCTGTGTTTTCAGTTTATTCTTCTCCTTTATAATCCTTGCCATTATATCTTCTGACAAATGCTTCTGGACTAACTTAATTGCAATTTTATTGTACTGAGATAGCCCTCAGATCTCAGATCTTTTTGTATTTCTGTTAAAGGTGATCAATATATGAAAAAAAATTTGTGTGTGTATCCTTGTCAGCAATTATAAAATCAGATTTTAAAGTAAGAATCTGTTTCTTCTCATCTGTAACCATAAAAATACAGTCTTGAAACATGCTTAGTGTGCCATAGGAGCCCCACATCTGAGCAGAAAAGGAAACAAATGATTTTTTTGTGAAGAAGTAACCCTGAATGTTTGTCAAGAGTCTGAATTAAATAAGACTTACCAGTTTCAACTAGTTTTACTACAGAGAATTGCCCTTCATTATTAATTCTATAGAGATGGAGACCAAATTCCTCATGAATTTTGCTCATTGTTGTAAAGATTTATGACTAATATAAATCCTTTTAAACAGGGAGTTTCAGTTAAATTTAGAAAAAAAATTTGACTTTTCCAAGACATTTTCAAAAGCAAGATTGCCTTGTGAAACTGTTTTTTCAGCTACTCTCCCTTTTTCTCCCGTATAATGCAGTTGTATTCCATCTCTATTTTTTTTTTTTTTCACTTAGAAATAAATTCTTTGGGTTTAAAATCAGGACTGTTCTCCATTTTGCTCTTTAAAGGGGTTTTATGTATTATGCAGACAGAACAATTCGGATGTTTAATTCTGTAATACAGGACCAAATAAACTCTTTTTAGTACCTTTAGCAGCAGTATTAGCATTTCTTCTTTTTTAGGAAAAGAAAACAAGAGGGGAAAAGGAAAAGAATAGTTTTCCCAGAATCATAACAAGATAATACTGCAGTTTCAGGTTTTAAAATATGAATGTCTCATTCACAGCTATTTCCTGGCTGACTCCAGGTTTCTATGATTATTATTTATTCAGTGCTGATAGTGTGCTTGACATTGTGCAAATATAGAAAGAGATATTCATGTGGACTATCTGCCAGGATTTCCTAGTTGTCAGTGGCAGTGTTAGCCTCTTTAAGCAAAAGCTTGAGGCTGTCTTTAAAGCAGAGATGCTTATCCATCCTGCCAACATGCAGCTTCATACGGATGACCGTGGGAAACACTGCTCAAATGCACAAGGCCTTGGAAGGATGGACCCAGTGGAGTTTAATTTAATCAGTACAGCAGCAGTGTGTGGTAGTTCTAACTAATCAAACCTTTAAGACCAATCACAGTAATTTCAGAAGCTGGGAATTTTTTAGGGAAGGGTGACTGGGATGAGTCAGTCCTTCTGATTTGATACCTAAAGAATCAAAGAAAGACTGTTTGCCTGAATACTACATGGTTTAAAATCTTGTGTCTTCTGTGAAATCCATGAACTGTTTTGTAACTTATTTGTAGGACTTACTGATGGCCCGTGTGCTTAATTCACCTGGACAGTGAAAGTGTCCCTCAAGTTGTTGCTGCCGTTTGCAGGCTATCCATTGCCAGACTGACATCTGCCCCTGGCTTTGTCAGAAACAATGTATTCCAAATTGTAGCATTGAAGGCTTTTGTCCAGGACTAATTTCTCAGGTTAGGGACATTCTACCAGGAAAGAAAAAAAGTAAAAAATCTTAGTCTACATGGGAGGAATGTTTGTCTTTTTATTAGAAAATCTATCTTTGGATTTCCTTTCCAATGGAGTCACAGAAAAATCATTCTAAGGATCTTCAGTGACACTTCCTTGACTTTATGCATGAAAGAGTAGAAGGTTTGCTGTCTGCTGTTTCATAGGTGAAAAATATTTTTCTCATGATCGCTTATAAAAATAATAAAACTCCCAAAATCCCACCAATAAAACCAACTTGCAGTGAATGAAAAGGTGGAATGCAAATACTTGTCCTTGTTTTCTCCCTGGCTAGGATAAGTATTTCATTATCTGATTCTTTCCCTTACCCCAGCAGAATGAATGGATGATGACGGTAAGCTTATCTCTTTGTCTGAGGTGTTGATACCACCCATCCAAGTTAACACTGAGAGGCTTCCTTAGAGCAACACAAATCATATGTAGGAGCCAGTATCAAAAAGCTCCACATCCAGAAAGGAGCACATCTGCCACGTATTGTACAGAAGCAGCCAAACCAAAAAGACTCATAGAAAAATAAACAAATCTCTGAGGGATTTGAAAGCTAAAGTCAAATATCTTGAGGTCAGTTCAGAACCGTGAAGAAAGTTAAAAATAGATACATCAAATCTGATATGTAAATTACAATTCCTGTATTAGTCATAGTTGTTACATCCCAAATTTTGTTTGGAAAAGGAAAGGCAGTGCTCAAATTTCCTTGCATCTCCACCCATCTCCTTCAAAGTCTTCCCTTTAGCTTTCAAGCAATTTATTTACACTGAGAAAGATGTCTAGTTTACACTCACAGGAGAAGTTTTAATTAGTTCTGATTTTACAAATCCTCCACAATATTTATTCAAAAGATTGGCAAATTCCAGGAAGTTCACCCATCCCTGAAAAAACAAGTTTTGTAAACAAATCTGGCAACAAATTTATTTTAACAGCAGCAACCCTGCTAATCTGTCAAAATGTAGTTTGTTTCTGACACTTGATTGAATTATTCTTCCTTAAGAATAAAAAATAATTTGCCACAAACAAACCATTTATCTGGGACATGGTGACTGGCCCTCTGCTATTTCACAGTACATTTAATTCAACAGAAAAAAAGCTAACAGTATAATGTTTAGCACTTTTTTTTTTTTTAAACAGAAGCAAGGCTAAATTTCTGTAGCCACAAACAACAACAACATTAGAGGCTTCAGGGCCTTTAAAACTCATTCTTGGTGTATCTCACAACCTGGACCATCCTTACTCCACATTTCTGAACATAAACAAAGGCCGTGTTTCAGGCTGTAGTTCCACAGGAATTTTCTTGCCCAGACCCCTATTTCCTGGCCATTTGTTCCTGGACAAGTCATCCATTTAGTTCTTATCCGGTCTCGATTCATGGATCCGGTTCCCTGTGCAGTAACAGCAGCAGTTGGGCAGGTACATTAGCCTGGTACAGTCCAGACTGATATGAAACAACTGAGTGGACTGTGCAGCTTAGTCTGGTTTCATCAAGAAAATTGTTCACGTCCAGAAAAACATTTTATGCAAGGAAATAGTCTCAGAGGTTTGCAAATATCAGTAAAGCAAACCAGACAAACTCTGCTGCTTGCCATTAATGTCAATTGAAACAAAACTTTAATAGGTGCTGATGTTCAACTTATATAGACATCACCCTTCTTTGCATTAAGACTTTGTCCAACTGGACTGCTGGGTGTGTGGACATTTTAGGGTGTTCACCTCTTGATTCTTAAAGAGATTTGGTATGTCATCTCACTGCTGCTCCTTAGCACAAGAAAACAATTTGTGAATCTATTTTACGTCACAGCTTCATAAAACTGCAGGTCCTGGTGTAAAGGCTCAGCTGGTGCCAATGTCAGTATAGTCATGGCATTTTGTACCAGCAGGTAAAACCTGCCATCCATCTTTCCTGCCACTTCCCCTGCTCCTTCCAGCTTAAAAAGACTGATCCAGATCCCAGTGAAATCAGTGAGAGCATTCTCTCTGTGCTGGATCCAGCAGTATGGAGCCTCTCAACTACAGCAATTAAGATATTGAGCTAATGTTAGTAATCCTTTCCTGCCTGCCTGGGACACCCAAACTGTCTGAGCCAGGCTTCATTTCGTGCAAAAGCCTGAGGAAATCAGTTGGGTTTGTGTTGCATCTGAAAGGTCAGTCTGTGTCCCTATGGACTAAGAGGCATGGGGGAATTCCAGAATTTGCTGCCAGTTTCTTGCTATTTCTTTCTGGAAGCTGTTAGCTTAGGGTTTTTTTAGCTAAACTTGGTTGTGGGGAACTGAGATGATGAGACTGAGGGCTTTGGAAAGTCACATTTCTAGGTGCTTTAAAATGTGTTTGCAAATCTACCACGTTTGCTTTTCAGGTTCCTATTTAGATGGAATTTTAATTCACATTATGGACACTCTGGAGAGTGCACATATTCTGTTTATTTTTGAATACCACATACAGGGACTTTGCCAAATGAATGAAAGCAAAGAAATTAACCCTAAAAATCCTGGCAGAGTTTGACATCAGTAACTTTATACAATACTATTATTGTGAGACATTTTATTCCCCAAATAATTGCTCATTTGGAGAAACTTCAGATACACATTTTTTGCAACATTTTAAAAATCAGTGTAGAAAAGGACTTATATTTAATGTAGGGACTTATATTTAATGTAGGGATTTATATCTGATGATGTGAAATAATGCATTTTTTAAATATAAGCCAATTAACTTAGCATCTTCTTGCTTAATTGGCACTCATGCTATTTAAAAGAAAAGGAGTGGTGGGTATCTAAAACTTTCTCAGGTCGAAAAACAATATTATTTTGCATTATTGACTCTGATTCTGTTTGTGATTTAATCCTTTCCTTTACATGGCTAGTGGGTAGAAATAGTGGGAAAGTCACAACCACAAGCAATAGTGTGGCAATTAACTCAGAGGTACTGGTGGGACATTTAAGTAATTTTAAGTCAACATTTATAAACATGATGTTGCTGGCTTGAAAATCTGGACATTATTTGCAGCTGGAAGATTTGATTACTTAACTGATTTTGATTTTCAAATTGCTTTTGAAAATCAACCACTGGTTTGAATCCGCTCCAGATGGGCAACGACTGAAAATTGTTGTAATCTGGCATGTATTTGGTAGCATAGATAAGTGAGTTGATGGCCTCATTAAAAGTATCTCAAACATATGCGCTGATTAAAAACCCCCTCATTTCAGGCTCAGCGGGGTTTTGGATGAAGGGAACTGAACAGCTCTGTCACCCCTAAGGGCCCTTTTTGGCGTGACAACAGGAGGAACTTCATAATGCTGCTGCACACAGAGGTGAGTATGAAATGTGTCACGGCCCAGTGTGCCTGCCGAGCAGCAAGTGCACCCTGGTACAGGCCAGCTGCAGCTTCTGTGTGAGTACATGTGTCCCCCACAACCTGAATGAGAATCGCGCAACTGAGATCATGGGGTTTAGAAGTCTGAAAGAGGTATTAATTCTTCCACCAACAGGTCCTTGAAATTATTGCCTATCTGGTTTTAAAATGGTATAGAGAGACAGGCACTGAAGGTTCAAAGGCTCCAAACATCAGAACCAGACATCTCAAGCCCCCCTTATTGTCTCTGCAGAGAAACATGTTTGAAATGTGCAGCACTTCCCATCTTAAATGCAACAGCTAAAGCTGGTCACACCAGTTGTGCCCTAGTAGTGCCTCTTTGTTTCCAAAAGAAGCCTAGGGTGACCATATAACAATGACATACACAGGTCTGTGTGTTAGTAAATTCAAGGCAGGCAAGATAAATCCCATTCTCAACAGCATCCCATCATTCTGGCAGCTACTTGCTAAACTGCTATGAGGATATTTAGCACTTTTTTCGTGACCTCAGAATGACTGAACAGGGTCTTTCCTCAAAAGTGTTATGACTCGACTCCTGCAACACAGTCATTTTTTTAAAGGAGGAAATGTACCATTTTTAAAAACAAGCCTGGCAAAGACATCGACCAAAGTGATGTCCCTGGCACATAATATCCCTGGGTTTTAGGATGCTTTGTAACCGTTGCCTACATGAATTAAATGGCTCTTTTCTGTTTAGACAGCTGGATTTCTGTGTGGCACTAGATGGCAATATTCCCTCAGCTCCTACGATGGTCAGGGGAGCCATAGACAGCAGTGGGACACATCCTGACCTTGTTTCCTTGTTATCACCCACGTAGCTCTTATTATAACAGTCAGGTTTTATGTGACTAAGCTCAATCTGGGCTGCAGGTTTTTTTAAAATCTCTGTGCATTCATCCACCTACTTTTACAGCTTCACAGTTCTCTGTCAAAACATTTATTGGACGCTAGGTTTACTGTGTGGGATCTTCTGTTTCAGTAAGAAAGCTCTTATGGTCTCAGGCTGTTCCATGATGTTGATGCGCAAATCCACAGGCAAGAAATATATACATCCGGAATATTGCACCGGTTTCCTGCTGCCTTTTGTGTATTAATGTGGCGGCAGATTCAGTCAAGTCATCACTCAGATATAATGTTGCCTCATGTTAATTGTAAGTGGATTATTTTTTCCACTCATGTTTGTTCTCGTGTAAAATCAGCATGATCTAAACTCAGCAACTGTAAAAAAGTGATCCTGCATCTGTACCCAGATGTACAGACCCAGATGATAACCCTATGCCTGTGTGATATTTCTAAAGGTTTTCTCTAGTCAAGGAGCTTATAGACAGCAAGGAACAGGGCCAGCAATGAATATTGCATATCTCCTTTGTGTGATTAGGATTTTTTTACCTTTGGACCACTTTATTGAGGTCCAGGTCTATTGAAATTGCTCCTTTCAAAATCAGGCTTGTTGATTTTTGTGAGACCACGATCATTATAATGATTTTCCAATAATTAAGTACTCTGAAACAAAGAGGGAGAGTGAAATGTCCCTCCTTACACACCACGCCACTCTTCTGGTCCCCTGGAGAGCCACAGAGCCCAGTTGAAGAAATCGAAGTTCTTGAAACCGTAAACAAACAAAATTTCACAGTTAGAAAGGAGTGAATTACTCTCACTCTTCTTGCTGAAAGGATGGAGTAACTTATGTGTAAAAACCCATCTATCTCCAAGTGAAACTCCACCACCTGAGCCCTCACCCTGTGCCCAGCCATGCTTTCTTCTGTTAGTTGCAACACTCTTCTGTGGGTTGTTTTTTTGAAGTCAATGGAAAATATTTTATTTGTGCTAAAATGCAAGGTTGCTTTGGCAAAAATAATCAAATGCCTTTTGCTGATAAAACAGGGAAGGTATTTCATGTTTCATGATGCAAAGGCCTGCTTAAGTAATTCTTGATGATATAATAAATACTTGACTAAGTGAAGTGCATCACACTGTGTACACAGAAACCTTAGATTTTGTGTACCCATATTTTCCCAGAGCATTCTTTCTTGCTGCATTTTTTGCTATTCACATCCTTGTTTATGTATTTACCAAACAGCTCAGGTGGCCAAGCAATTACAATAACGAATGTGTAATATGCAGTAAATACTGTATCATGAAGTACAAAGTATTGCTGCATGGGTTCAGGCCCTCATCCAATAACCAGTAAATACAGAAAGAAGACTTCATTGGCCTCAACATATTTTCACTGTATCTTTACTGGCAGTAGAATTTAGTTTGGAAGACATGCTTAAAATTCAAGCGTTATACATGTCTGGTATGGACAAATGATATAATTTCTTGCAGGCACCGAATGTTTTATGCCACAACATGTTTTTCATCTCAAACCACAAAACACAAAATACATCTGATAACATGTACTTTTGCTTGGGTGAATAAATATTAAAGCTTGTTATCACTGACTTCCAAGTTTTGTTAAGGCAGAAGAAAATGTAGTATTTTTAAGCAGCACAAGAACTTCTGAAAGAGAAAAACGTTTGGCAACAATGTGTGTTTTACAGTCATGGTCTTAAAGTTGTCATGATTGAGTTTGGGAGTGGGACTGAGACCTCTGGCTTTTCTGGAGTTTCTGTGTGGCCTTGTTGATGTCACTTGATCTTCACGTAGCGAGGATTCAGGTGCCTCTGGAGCTTTCTTGAATTCACATCCTTGTAATCATCTGTCTGCCTCAGTCCACGTTTGTCTAGATGGAGTGGAGGGAATGGGAAGGATCAGAACAGTCTCTGCTAACTTAATGCCTTTCATATTCCCAGTGGTCCTAAAATAAATGCTCAAATTCTTTGTTGCGAAAGACAGACTCTCAGGATTCCTTCTTCTCTGGCAAATGTTTTCATCTCTTGAGAGTATAACTGGTGGAGTACTGGGAGGACTTGTTTTCAGCACAGACCAGACAACAGCATCATTTTCAGCCTTCTGTGTGTACTCACCCAGACTTTAGGCTGTTCTTAAACCCAGATGTCTGACAAAGAACTAGGTGTGATGGAATCGCTTCTTGTTAACAAACATTTCAAGCTAATTATCAAGGGAGTGACTAATGGGGGTTGCATATTTACAAGTCAATACTAGAAAAATACCCGTCTGGGACTTTTTTCATAATTGTGTGGGTTACTGACCTTGCTAGGATGAGATTGCATTAGGTGAGATTAAGGTAGCATGGGTAGTACTCTATGACTTGTCATTTGTTCTTGTCACTCTCAAGTGGTACAGAGGAAGCTTTTAGCTGAGAAATTGGAGGAAAGTGCATAAGTTTCTGGTGTAGGATGCTAAGGTACTGTTTTAATATTTCAGGAAAGTTTACCAAGGCAGTGGATGGACAAGCTGTAATGTTTGAAGATAAAGGAGATGAAAATAAAACCTGACAGTCTCAGTAATTTAATTTATGAAATAGCAATAATAAATAATCATAAACTGAGGTTGGATGGGGCGCATGAAAATTCTCCTTAGGCTGCTTAATTTTTGGTGAGTAATTTCCACAGTAAGAGCAAAATGTCTACTTTCCCACGAGCTGGCTAAGGAGAAGAGAGCGACTACTCTGGCTGAAATAACCATTAGTGGGAAAATTACGTCTTGAACCTCTGATGTGTTTGAAAAGTAAGAGAACATTTCCTTCATGTTGACAAGACTGGAAGTCGATGGAGAATTAAGTGCATAGAAAGCAGCTGTATGTCCTAAACCTGCACATTTTGTTATGCAAGTAGATGACTTCTCTGAAGCTGGCCTCTGTTGAAATCTCTCACTTTCCTGAGGACAGGCAATTGAAAGCTTGCACATCAAGTTCTGCTCTTTCCCGTCTCATATCCCTCACTTCCCATGTTCTTTCTCTCTGCATCCCAACCTAAGATCAGTGCATACTCTCATCTGTTTATCTTTTCCTTGGAATTAGGATGCTTTAATTTCTTGCAAGATGTAGCATCTTCCTCATATTCTCCACTTTATCTGATTATCCAGAAGACTTTTTTTCAGAAGTGCATTTTTTTTTGCTCCAAAGTGCCCAAATAAAGTTTCAAATCATCTTGAAAATGGAAGAATTACTAGAACCCCATTTTTTTCTTTGATCTCTTCATTTGTTCTGATTAATCTTCCCTCTATTTTGCCTGAAAACTCCTTGGTTGTATTCTTACTTGTGTTGCCTTGACATCTCTTCATCTAGTTGCTTTATATTCCCAGGAAGCTCGTTCCTGAACTTCTTGCAGTGTAAGTGCTACTGTTTCTAAACTTGCCAGTGAACTCCTTGCTCACCTTTTCCTAATTTACCTGCTCCTAACCAGCAAAATGCTTTTTTCTACTTGATTTTTGATCTCTTCTGGGCTCTCCTTTAATTCTGGCTGCCCCTTCACTTCATGCCTCACTACCTGGCAGGTTGCATCAGAGAACCGCAGAAATCTACTCAGGGGAATGTAAGAAATGTGGGATCTAAGGGAAGTAATGAGACATACTGGAAGTGACTCAAGGAAGAAGAAAGAGCCAGAGCCCTTTCTGTTCACCCTAACTCCACCCATATGAGCTGCTCTCCACACTCCTTCCTGTGTGCTATGCTTGGCTCTCCCCTCATCTCCATGGTCACCTCTACAGTCTCTTCTCACAACATGCTTGAACCATGAGGCTTAACAGGAACTACTTGAAAGCCCTGGAGACATATTTAGAGAGAAAGCAGAAATTAACTACTCCGTGGGTGTTCACTTGGTACCTGAAACACTTACCCATTGCATTTCCAGGTGAAGTTGGGGAAAGACTAGCATTTCAAGCATATGTATATTCCAGATGCCTTTCCCATACATGTCTCCTTTATCTCTCTATGGTGTCTGTATCATAAATAATGTCTGGTTTATGTATATGGACACTGAACCCTTGCTGAAAGTAGATCTGTGTGCATTGTCAGAGGAAGGAGGGTCAAAATAAAGAAGCTGGGAAATGTATGTATAGGAAGAAAAAACTACCTCAAACCACATCAAAACCAATCCTCCCTTTTCCCCACCAAACTCTAGCCTTAGAAGAAGAGAAAGAAAATAAAGGATAAAATTGTGACCTCTAAGTTCTGGAGAAGGCTTGACTATTCAGAGTGTAGGATGGAATCAGTCCTATCACTCAAAATAGGTACTAAACAAATTTAGAAATGCATCTAAAAGTCTTTAAAGCTTATCCCATATGTTTCTATAGTTTTTTCGAGACTTAAAGAAGCAGCCTTATAATGGGATAGGTTATATATTGCAACTAAAAGGAGGGAATAAAGGTAGCAGCAGTTTTACAGTGTTCTGGTAATTAGTAGAAGATCACTGCACGGGACATCACATTGTACAAGTCTGGTTCATGCCTGTGCACACAGACCTCATCTTTGTGAGATGTCCAGTCAGATCGAAAACTTCTTCGTGAACTCAGGAAATGCTTATGAAGGGATGGGCAAAGACCTGGCAGGTACAGGGACAGGTTAGAATTTTTTTCCAATATGGATATATTTACATTATTATCAATATAACTAGGTCATTTAAGAGTGAGATTTTTCCATACATTTTTTTTACTAACGTCAATCTAGGCACACGTTTCCTGGGGCAAAGGAAGATCAGCTTCCTCAGTACTACAGATTGTGTTCCCAGATGATATGGTGTGGCCACATCCACTTTAAACCATCACAATGTCCTAAAAGCACTTTAAAATCAATGCAGATTAGCCATCAAATGAGTATTTCTCAAGATTCCCCAAATCAGTATCTGATATGTAGGTATGGTTCAGTTCCAATCAGTAGGTTTTACTGATGCATCTTTTCTAGGTCCATTGTGTCAGCAGAATTCTCTGGAGCACATAGTCTAAGGTGTGATTGCAGCAATCATAGGCAGTGCCTGCCCCAGTGTTAAACTGGCTGCTCATGTTTAGCATGTTCAATTAACGTGTTCATGCTGCACGAAACACAGAAGCATGGGACAGAACTTTCTGAGCTACTGTCAGCTTTCAGTGGGAAAACCACAGAGGGTCATGCAGAGGCATCTAGAGATGCCAGCTTAGCTCACAAATCAATCAGGCTTCTCCACAGCTGTGTTAAATCTGAATCTCGAAGTTCCGCCTCTTAGCAGAGCTGCTAAAATTGTGCAGAGGTGTTGAGAATCAACTAGATGAATCTCTGAGCAACCTGGTTTAATTAAGCCTACTTTGAGTGAGATGTTTGACTAGGTGACCTCCAGAGGTCCTTTCCAGCCTAAATTATTCTATGAGTGGATTCTAATGCACCTATATTGCATCTGGTTCCAGTATTAGTGTCACTTCTCTACTATGCTCCATGAAATAACGCTAGGACTGCCCTTAGTTTAAAAAAAGTTGGTTGTACTGTGGGCTGGCAAGTTAAATGCCTAATCTGAGGGAATCAGTGCATTTTTGTGGGGGTTTATGCTGTTCCTGAGACAGCTACTGCAAAGCTGCATCATGTACAAACTTCATCATGTACACGTGCTGCACCTCCAAGTATGCAGTATGTGTGGTCTCAGTGATTCTCTGATAGTCAGAGACATAAGAAAACTTCAGGTCCTTGTTTTGCTAAAAAAACATGAGTATTTGATTTTGGTGTGTGAGGAGAGCACCTCATTGCCAGAGTGGTGAAAGCAGCATGGTATTTCCAGATTTAAAACATACTGGATTGTCTTCATAATGCTTCATTGAATAAGATGATTATAGTGAAAGGACAATTAATGACTGTTTTCCCAAGTACAGACCTAGGCTGTGAATGGAGTGTCAACAAGGAGTAGTTCCCTGACAAGCAAACAAGCTGACGGTGTTTGGAAACTCCCTTAGAGACACGGGTCCTTTGTTTCATTTCTCACTGCACAGCATGAAAAAGGGGAAGGATTTAGGTGGAGCTGATGTAAACTGGGGAAAACATACCATGATCTTCCTTCAGTTTGCATCCTGGGAACATGGAGGAGAGGGTCGTAAAGGCAATGAAGAGCATGCTCCTTTTCCTAATTTTGCTAGGAGTAGTATGTGGTAAGAATATGATTTCATTCTGCTACTAAAATTAGAACACTATTGGCTGTTATACTTTCTCTTGGGAACTTCATAATACGTATTTAGGGATCAGGCACGGATGGGAAAAATCAAGTAACAATTATTTTCCTACTGAAATAGATTGGGCTCTGTGGTTACAGCAGTAAAATGAAGAGAATATGACTCTTTGCTAAAACACTTTGTTGGATGAGGCACTTCATTTCTAATAGCTACTGCTCAGTGTGACAGCACTGGAGTGGGAAAGGAGGTCAGCTCTCCAAGAAACAATAACTAGTAGTTACACTCCAGTATCCTCCTTTCAAATATTGATAACATTTCTCTTTAATGAAGTAAAACAAGCAACCAAATGGTACCAAACAGAAAGAAATCTGTGGAGAATGTTAGTAGGATAACATCGCTAACATTGATTGGTGTAAACACGTGGGAGATTTGCCAATATGAGTATTTGCACATTAGCAACTTAGTAGATCTTCAAACTGCCTGAAGTCTGCATGGCACGCAAAGCACTGGTATTCTGCAAGCTACCTGCTCAGGTAGGGTCACTTTGCTCTCAAGGAATCATAAGAGTTCTGCCATCCCTCGGGAACCTGTCAGTATTTGGTGGTTTTCCTGATGTTCCCCAAATTGTGATTAGGACACTGCCTGCCAATTTCAGCTTTCTTTGAAAAATACCATTTTTCTAACCTGTGTAGTTGTGGGTAGAGAAAATCTTGAAGGTATTACTCAAGCACATTCTAAAGACTGGCACGTCACACATAAATAAATATACATAAACTTCTCCAAACTAGTCTCATAATTGCTTTGTCTTGGATTCAGTATTTGTCAATGATTGTAATTGATAATTCTGAAAAATAATATATTAAATTGCTTCAGAAATATTTCATTCTGCAAAGTGAAGAGGCAAGCAAGGACTTGAAAATATGGAAGGAGAGCTTTTATAAAATTGGTTGGAAAAAGAAGCCATTTAGATGCAGCACCTAAAATTTCAGTTAAAAATAAAGAGCAAGATGTAAGAACTTTTGATTTAGAAAGACAAATTCTGAATAAACAGCCAATGAAATCTTTGGAGGTAATACAAAAATAGTAACTCCTTTCTACATTTCTAAACGCTGTAAATTATTTCATTGCTTTTATAAATTATTTCCATTAATGAACTGTGGCTTGATGAGTGAATTCATCAAGTACTGTCCACAGGAGATTGCATTCAAAGTTCAGCTCCACTTACGGAAATGTATCTCCAGAAGCCCCTCTCAGCCCAGCCTCATTTGCATGGGTGATTTTTGTTGATGATGTTTTCCAGAATCTTTAAGAACAGAAATAAAAACTTAGTCCTTCACTGTGTCTTGCTCCTGCTGACATAAATCAGTAACAGCTCGGCTGAACTCAGTCCTACCGGGGGGTCAATATGAGCCGTTCAGATTAACTCTTTCAGGCAGTCCCCACCTCATCATCTCCCACATCCCAGCCCGTACCTGTAGAGTATCTCCAATGCTGTTTTTTTCCTCAAGTGCCAGAATAATCCCAGCCAGATCAGTGACCCATGAACCTGCTGTATCTGCAGTGTGGGATCATGGAAATCTCCATGCAGCTGTGGAGAGGCCCTTAGGCTACAGCCCTAATGGTCTCAGACTAGTTCCTGTAGCAGCTTTTTACCTTGCAGCTCTGCAGCAAAAATAAAGACTTCATAGGGCTTTTGTACAGTAATTGCTGGTGTTTGAACAGTCTGTCCAGGCCCTTGAGTGGGCAGTATTTGTCTCCCTGTTGGCACACACCGTGTGTGTAGGAAGTTTGACTGACCATAGCCAGCTTTCTTGGACAGTGTTTTGGATGAGACAGTGAAGCATCCCCAAGCAACAGTCAGCCCTGCCATAGCCTGGTGTTGAGGTACATTGCTGGTTCAGGGATGTGAGATTACTAAGGTGTTGTTTCAGGGCATCGAAAGCAGTCCTGATTTATGTTTTCTAGACACTCTTCATAAGATAAAGCACAACAGACCTTAATCAAAAATAACAAACACTAGAAGCTAAATGACAGAGAAAGCAAAAAGTTTGGTTTGGGGGGTCCAGAGGTCTGGACAAACAAGGAGCTTGTGAAAATCTGTTGTATGCCTCACCAGTACGTGCAGCTTCTGTGCCATTTAGAACTGTAGGGTGCTTTTGTGGGCCTGCATCTTCTCCAAAGACTGCAGGTTGCTCTTCCTTGTTCTAAGCAGGAGACATGACAGTACCACCCCTGAAATTGCTACCAAGTCACACTACTCAAGAGCTAGGCTTGCACACAGCTGCCGTAGAAAGAATTCGAAGACGGAAAACGGAGGCGATAGGTGCTGCATATAGTGTAGTCCACAAAAAAACCATTGCTTCTTTAGTATCTTGGTCTGTGTGATTCAAGGTACTTTTTGGTGTGACAGTGAACCGAGGCAGCAATTAGTACAGAGGGCAAGATGAAAACATGGAACATTTTTGACTTCTTTGCTTCTGTAAAAGACATACATGAAGGCAAATGATGCAGTAACAATAATACTTTAACAATAGCCACTCTAGATGGCAACACTATTGGATTGAATTACAGAAAAGGTTGATTCTTTTGCCATTAACGCTGGATTTACTACCATGCAATGCCTCCATTCATAAGTAAAAACAGAGTCAGAGAATTCTGTGTTCATTATGTGACAAAAGCTGTACTTGCTAGCCCAAGATTCCCAGAAGTAATTTTATGTTCCTTTCCATCTTGCAGGAAGAAGAATCCAATTGCTTAGGGGCTTACCTGCAACAAGCACTGTTGAAGAAAACTCAGCCGCTGGTGTTTCAGTCTACAGCTTTAATGTAACTGTTTCTCCATTAACTTCTGGAGGTGTTGCAATTCTTCCTACCATAGTAAATTCAAGTCCACTTACAGAAGCTTTTGACATTGAATCAAAAGGGGGTCTTGAATACAGGGTAAGTTTTAAGTTTAGCTTGAGCAATTTTCAGTTGTAGGTTGATGTTTCCTGGATTACTGAGAACTGACAGTGCAGAGTGTCTCGTCTTTTAATCAGAAAAGTGTTTTAAATGCAGACTGTGATGGCATTCAAAAATGCTGTAGTAGATATGACAGATGAATAGCAATAGTGATTGTGATTTTTAATTGCATCTAGGAAAAATCAGTCATCACAGAAATTCCGTTAATTCTGTGGTAGAAAAAATGTGATTTTTAGAAAATAAGAGGTGAATAAGAACATGAAGAACCTGCTTCTCTTTAGAGGTTTTATCCATAGTTTTTCAGCTTAATATGTGTGAAGTCACTGTGAATTGGAAGTGGTTTTGATAAATCACATACAGCTTCTGTTTGGCCACTCTCACCAAGATTTAAAATTAATTTGTCTCACTTCCAAAATAAATGAAGCCAAATCAGATCACAGTAACTTTTAATTCTGAACAAAGGCTATGACACAGAAAGAAGTTATCTTGAGGTAAGAAGTTATCACCCTTCCACACATCTATGACCTGTTTCTATCCATTGCAGGCTCTTGTCCTATGGCAAATGCAGAGCAATTTCCATTACTTCAGGCTGATTTTCATTGTTGCATAAATTAGCAAGTATTAGTTCATATTTGTCATGGGCAATGAGTGTTCAGATGCATGATAACTTGTCATCCCATTGCAACTTGCTTGTATATCTGAGCCTGAACAGTGACACTTAATAGTGGCTTTAATAGATACAGATAGAAATGGTGCAGAGTCTTTAAAAGGTGATTTGAGTATCCTTCTCTGGGTGTTTCTGAGAAAGTTCAGGTTTTCACAGAACTGATACAACAGCTCTTTTCTTGTTCTCTTCGCTGGTGTTTCTGGGAGAAAATTTGGGAGAGGTAGGTCTGTGGCCCTGGGTGGTATTGGCTCATGGATTTGATGTGCGTGTGGATAGTTGCTGTGGCTCCCGTGCTCCAGCCTCCCAGCAGAGTATAAAGCTCATTTGTGCCAGCTCTGCTGGCTCTTTACTGCTCCCCAGCCAGGTCAGTGAAATGGTTAAAAAACCTCTCAAAAAAGGCCTCTTTCACCTGTGAAGCGTAGGATGTATCTGAACAAGCACATGGACTGGCTCATCCGAAGAGATCATAGAATTATAGAATATGATGAGTTGGAAGAGTCCCTTCAGGATTATCGAGTCCAGCTTCTGGCTCTATGTAGGACACCGCAAGAGTCACACCATGTGCCTGAAAGCATTGTCCAAACACTTCTTTTACTCTGCCAGGCTTGCTGCTATGACCACTTCCCTGGGGAGCCTCTTCCAGTGCCTAGCCACTTTCTGGGTGAAAAACATTTTCCTGATGTCTAACCTAAACGTCCCTCAACTCTGCTTCACGCTCTTTCCTCGACCTTGTGTAGCAGTCAGAAGTAAATGGATACGTTCCTGGCACTGTCTCTGATGACAGGGAATCCGTAGTTTAGGACTCTCTTTCTAAGCTTTATTTTGATGTTTTGAATTAAAGTGGTCCCTTCTGCTGCAAAACAAAATATAGTCCTTTTTTATACCTGCTTGCTCCTGTCCCATGTCATCCTTATGTTATGATGCACAAGAATATATATTGCTGCTTGTTAAGTGGGACTGAGAAGTTAATCTGGAGGAAAAATAATAAACAAGAAGTCCTTCTTGGTTTTTTTTCACGGCAATGATGATGGCGAAATTCTTGTTCTATTACAGTGCAGGGTGACACGAGGATGAAAATGGATGGCCGAAAAAGCTGGAGACTGCTTCTTCCAAAGTGCCAGTTTGTATCTACAAACCACATACCACATATGAAATACCATTTCATACCACAGTCACATTACCAGAATGGCCTGTGAACCTTTCTATGTTTTGTTTGAACTGTTGCTTTTTTCAATGTTTCCTGAGTCACTCAGAGGACTAAAACAAAGAGTTTGAGCCAGTGAAAATCAGTTGTGAAAAAATCATAAAGCAAGCTACATACAAATTCTGCAAATTAGCAGATGAGTGCTAATTACAACTCATAAAGCAAGGATGTATACACGGGTGTTCTTAGTTGATTTATTTGAAGATTGCTACTTTTAATTACTTAGGCTATGTAGTAGCGGATCTGTACAATGTTTCACAAAAGTTATGTGATCCAAAACCAGATACCTCAGCTCTATCTACTGCCATTAAATCTTTGCTAAGATATAGGAAAAGGCAGTATTTCATGAATGAATTATGGGATTTTCAGATTAGCTAGGTGCCTGCTAGGACAGGTTCTTCAGTATTTATGAAGCACGTTTAGTCCTGCTGCAGCAACAGAAAGCAGTATCACATTTCCTAATATAGTTTGAGATTTCTGAGAAAGTCACAGTTTCTGAGATCTGAGTCCTGACCATTCCTCCTCACCTTATTCCTGTTTGAAGGTTCCCAAGAGTAGAAGATGTGTGGAATGCATGAAAACCTGCTATTGCCTGAAACTACCAGGGTGATCTTAGTGGTGCTCTCTGAATATATTGGTGGTGGAGCAGGGAGCAGTGAAATTCTCATGTAGGATGAGTGATAGACAGTTTAGGGGTGACTCTAGATCCCCTTTCATGAAGCCTGCAGCTGCTTCAACTGTGTGCAGTCCTGCCTTCATCACTAAGCTGTGCTCCTGCCTGCAGGAAAGGTGAATAGTGGCTCATAGCCTATGCCAGTGGCATGCTGTTCCCCAAAAGGTTCAAAAGCAATCTAGAAGGAGACCATTTAGATTCATATCTTCACCTCCAAGGCCTTTATAAAGGAGTGTGGGAGATGTGTTTTTAGACACATTTAGTTTGGCTGTAGTTACATCACCAATGAAAATATTTGGCTGTGAACTGGAGGGATAATCTCCAGAGCACATAATTTCTGCTTTGAACTGGACCGTTTAAAATGTTGAATTCATTGCACGTGTTTACTATATTTAGATCTCCATCAAACATTCATTTTGGACATCAACCTTTCCACTGGTGTTACAGGCTTTTTAGAACGTTTCTTCTCTGTTAGCATCACTTTTCTAGGAAACTTATATCTGTACAGTGTAGGAGGAAAGCATACCATCCAGGACACATTTATTTTCTCCTTCAGTATTGTAACAGAAAGATCCACGAGGTTCCAGACAGCAGCTGTTTTATGTACCAGAAGGCACAAAACATTTGTGCTTCTGTTCACTCTCCTTCAACTGTTTTTGTCTATTGGCTCTATTTTGACTTCTGTCTTCTATCTGTGCTGACATCACTTTTGTGTTTGTCTTCTGGCCCACAGCATCTCATCTAAACCCAAGGATTTATTTCATTGTTCTCCTTCTGCATCCTCTTCAGTCTTCTTTATTTTGCAGTATTGTAAATACACTGACATGCTACTCGTCACACATACTCGTGAACCCCAACTGTTCTCCTTCTCCAGTTCCACAGCATCCTGCTTCTGTGTTCAAGTTTCACAGTTTTTTAGCTACCCAAAAAGCTTAACTGTCGCCTTGTCCTTTCTTGTCCAAGAAAGGCAAGGTCTTGTTTTGTTATTGGCTTCAGCAGTGAAAATTGAGGCATACAACTTTCAGCATCCTCCTGTAGCTCTGGACTCATCCTAAATCCAGAATGATTGCATTCAATGTTTTTTCATAGAATGTCAGTCTTGTGCTTGTACATACCCGGTGTTAAGAGGCAATATGCAGAGCTGGAAGCCTTTGAAACAAAAACACCAAAACAAAACAAAGCAAATGTTTGCCTTATCAATCTTGCAAAACTCAAGGCCTAGATTATTTTTTTTCAATTAGTTCAGCATTTTCCCCAAACAGTTCTTGTGCCTGTCTCAGACAATGTACCCATGAAACTCTCTTCTTCTGTGGTTTTCCTGCAAGTCTTCTCCCAGATATAGGTTACACAAGGAAGGTTCTGGTAACTGCTAGACTATACAGTCTCCTGCCTCCACACTCCTTATTTCAAGTAAAAGATCTTCTCCTCATGCTCCTAACTCACAGAAAAAGTGAAGCTGCCCTTGTGTCTTGCAAGGCTTCTTCCAAATTCTCAGTCTCATCACACCCTGACTGCTCCTGGAGCTTGGTGTGGAAAGGAAAACACTTGGCACAGACACGTACCTGCAAGATGTAGTCCTGAGCCTGAAGACAAAGCACTGCCTGTGTGGCAGGGCAGCTCCTTCCAGGCTTTCTCCTCCTCGAAATGTTCCTCACACAAAAGATCTTTTGAATTCATCTATGAAGCCACAACATTTTGGTCTCTTCACTCTGTTTCTGTCACATTTTTGCCAGTGATGAGAAATGTGCCAGCAAGTAAAAGATTATCTAAAACATTCACTCTTTACTGATTGAAAGTGTCTCTTTATTTGTGTTCGCTCATTTGGACTATAACTTTCATCTCTTGCACCATATGCTAATAATAATCTTTTATTTTCAGGTTGTTACCACTGGAAACCCTGTCCTAGATTATGAAACGATGCCAAAGAGCTTTGATTTGCAGATTTTTGTTGAAGATACAACTGGAAGGAGTGACCTTAACATATTGACTATTCGAATAACAGATAAAAATGAACATCCTGTATTTAGAGGAAATATGGCAATTCAAAGTAAGATAATGGTAGATTTGAAAAGAACAATGCTTGAAAAGATGACATCAGCTTAAAGAGGAAAACAACTGAGTTCATACAGTGCCTGTAGCTAAAGTAGTCTAAGCATTTTCCTTTAGGAAAACAAGGGAGGAACAGGACACTGTTTTTATCAGAGCTTTGTTTTATGCCAAGAGTTGGTATGTTTAATGTCTGGAAATGTCCTTTTATTTCTCTTGAAATTTTGTTAAAAAATTATTTAACCATTTGGAAGCACTTGAAGAATTAAAAGAAAAAAAAATGATACCAATAAATACATATATGGACAAGCAAGATAAATTTCAACAAGTGTATATCATATATGCAAGAATTTCTGTGGGAAAACCATAAAAACATTGCTTTGCAGATGTCTCATATCTGCATATTGCATTTGCACCTTCACATGAGAAATTAAGTGGAAAATCAGTCTTAAGAGTGAGACCACATAGAATGTGATCTATGCTGATGCAAAGGGAAAGAGGTAGAGAGTTTTTTCTCCTGCATGGAGCAGTTGATGTTAACCAAGTTTACTTTTAGACCAGGGGCAAAGATGCAATGGGAGGAATTTGCAGTAGCCTTAGGAATGAGGCTGGAGAGCCTGGACTGCAGCTGTGGCCAGTGCAGGCTTTGCGCCTCATGCGGTACCTGATGTGAGTGACGCTGCCATCAGGCAGAAAGGATAGGAAATAAGTGTGTTACTCACTGAGAGATCTTATCTTGCTTATTTACTAACGAAGAAGACCTGCAAAAATTGTACCAGATGCAACAGAATATAATGATTTATTTATTATGTGTTCACATGCTGATAGAACAGTTCAGTTTATTCCATGAAGTACTGAGAGCCTGTTTGAAGACTGGCTGTCCTAACAGCACTGTATGGCCAAGCATACTTCAATATGCAGTTTTAAAAAATCCGAAAATACTGAACTGGGATCCCTTTGTGGCAGGTATTCAGAGCTGGCTGCTGACCCCCCCAGGTCTGGACTGACCACACTGGAGCAGTGCAGCACGGCTGCAGCCTTATTTTTGCCTGCTGCGCAGGAACGGGTTCAGAGCAGCCTGCTCACATTCAGCCCTCCTCGCTGATGCCTCCTGAGCACACTGACATCCCTGATTCCATATAATACTTAGTTTGTAAAGCAAATTAGCTTCCCCCAGGGAAGAGGCTGTGTCATCTTCTTGCTAGAGCTGGTGTCTTGCATATCATGGGTGCCACTGGAATCTAATAATAATTAAATATGACACTTCAGGGGATCGACACAGCATGAAACGCACTACGTGGGAGCTTGTTACAAATAAATGCATCAGCTTAACTCTCAGCTAGAGCTGCCATAAATTGGTGAGCACAGATGTCTGATCTGTCTAACTGTGTGGCTTTAGTTAACAGTACCAGCCACAATTAGACACTAATTGCGCATTCGCTGTTTATGAAAAAGCGTCTCCCTCTCATTAAACTTTATATTCATATCGTTGTCCTCTGGGAACAACTCATTATGCTGCTCTGGGATTCCCACTGCTCTGATGAGAAGCAACAGTCAGTAGGGGTCACAGTGGAAATTAATAGTCCAGAAAGAGCAGATCCAGCAGACACAAAAGGGCATAAAGCAAATAATGTGATCTAAAGATCTGTTGTCCTGTTAATTGCTCTGCTCAAGGAGATATAAGCCTGTTGCCAGTGGTCCAGTATGGGATAGTCCAGCTGTGAGAATCCCTGGCATGGAAACAAATGTACCTTGCACTGAGTTATCACCCTTAGTAAAGCAAACATTTAAGTCAGTGCAGACCATACACTACTTATTTGCCTCACAGGTGTAAAGCAAAAGCAGAAATGAAGAGGACAGGCTCCGAGCTCTCCTGGAGGGCACAGGATGTGGACAGGAAGGGGATGGTGATGAAGACCTAGGACAGGACTGTGTTCTCCCCATCTGCATAGTAAAAAACCCCACAGATGTAGCCCAACTGTATGATTTTACTCCATAACCTGTGAACAGCTCAAGGCAAAGATCAGTCTTTCCCCTGGAGGGGCAGTGCATATTGAAACTTGCAGTGATGGTTGCCTGTTTACAGATATGTAATTGTTTTCTTTTTATCTTTTGAGTATTTGTGATCTTTATGATGATTTTGGAATGACACTTGTGAAGTGAGAAGATGCAGCAGACAGTAATATGTCCTGACAGCTTCACTGCATCAGTCTCTTTGCTGCTGTGTTCTTTAGTTTTACCCAGATAACACTGACCACACTTATATCCATGCAGCTGTGACGATCTATATGTTGGAAAGGACACCTCCAGAACGAATTTACCAAGTTGATGCAGCTGATCCTGAAAATGCAAAACTCAAAGTAAGTTGTGTTAAACAAAAACCCCAGAGATTATATAATCCACTGTATCTGAAGTGTGAATTACCGTCATCTTTCAACAACTTCCTTCCTTATCAGAAACACAGGAAAAGGTTTAATCTGGAAAAAAAGAAACATTCTCTATATTAAATTAAGAAAAACCAGCCTTAATGTTTGACACAAACTGTATTTTAAGTTCTCAGCCTTCCAAAATTAAGGGATATTGAAGGCATAATTTGATACAGTTCATCAGAGAGACGGTAGAAATTGTGAATCTAGAAGTAAAAAAAAGCTTGCAAAATGTTTCTTGTAGATGTGAGAGACTAAAAGTAAATAAAATTTTAAACCTTCTGTATCACAATGTAAATTCTTTTAAATGAGGCAGTAAGGAAGTCACGAGGTAAATGAATATCAGGTTTTTGACAATCCCAGGATGAACTGTGACCTTTAGTTATGAAAATGTGTTGGCTGATCTGAAAATACTCTTGATATTCAGAAAAATTTGTGGAAAGTGATAAATTGGGGAAAAGTAACTGCACTTAGCTAAGAACTGTGTTGTATCTTTGCTTTATTGACTTTGACTTTATAAAATATACCACATTCAAGAACTGAACTTGAAGATGCTGCTTCAATGTTTAGTGTTATTCAAAAAAGAAAGTAGCTTGAAGTCTGTCCTGAGTTTTTGCCCAGTCAAACCGTGCTGGTGAGAAGGAAAGCAGAGCTGTGGGGGGCTTAGCTCTGCTTTGTGTTTGAAAGCAATGGCAGTGATTTCCATGTGCCTTCTAACCCCTGACACATCTGAGGCATAAGAAGCTGCAAATAAAGAAATGCTGTTACGTCCTTGGGCAGATCAATGGCATTTGCAGGTTATTTGCATGGTGCATGACCCTCTTGCAGCAGTTGTTGCGTACTTCAGACTTTATGTGTATTATTAACACATGCACTGGTAAAGGAAATGTGCTTGAGGGCTTATTGGTGCTGCCTTGGCATGTGAAAGGTAGAGTGGAGGACCTTGTGGGTGTGTAGTAGCTACCTTGTGGCCACAGGGAGCACAGTGCTGCATTTTTCACTGTTGTGTGCAGTGTTGGGGTGCTCTGCTCCCTGCCACACCTCTGCGCTGGTGTGGTACCTGTTTGTGTTGTGCAGTGCACAAAGTGGCTGCTGCTGTGTCCCACCTCTTCCAGCGTGGGGCTGTTGTGGACACCCTTCATGTGCTCTGTGAAAGTCTCCTCTCCTCTCATTGCCCTCTTCCATCGTCTGGACTCCCAAACTCCATTGCCTCCTCCACAGCTCTTATGTCCCTCCAAATCCAGCCTTGCCCCTTCTCTCACTTCTCATTTGTGCATGCAGGCCACTGCCAGTACAAAGCTGATTTTTGCCTGCAGCACTGTGGTCCTCCTGGCTGCCCTCTCTGGGAAATTCTTGTTGCATACCCGGAGTCCATCGAGGCAGAGAGCAAAGTAGGCTCTGATGTAGCACAGTGCCTTTGACTCTCTGTGGGCTGTAAGCAAAGCACTTAGGACTAAGGTGTGGTGATCAGGTCCTGTGCTGGCATCTGTGTGTCAGCATTTCAATACACACTTTGGGGCAAATGCTGCGCTGTAACTCGGCCTGTTCTACAAGGCAAAGAATGAATGGAGGGATGTTTTAAGATAAAAAGACTAATTCCTTCCTCTCTTCATTTCAGTATTCACTGCTCCCTGCAGCAGCACCATTCTCGATCAGGGAAAGTGGAGCTCTTTTTTCCACAAAAGAATTTGATTATGAGAAAGATCCACATTGGTGAGAATGTCTTTTATGCCTGTGGCCTATTAGCTTGTAGTATTCAGAGAAATGTTTTCTGACATACACAGAATGATTCTTGTTCTGTTTTTCTTATTTAACAGTTACTTTTTAAATATAACAGTGACAGATCCAGACGGACTCAACTCAACTAAAACAGTGAATATAAATATAATTAACATCAATGATGAAAGGCCTTACTTTACCACGTGAGTAAAAATTTTCCATTGCACTCAAACTGTAGGTGTTTTCTCAGGTTTACTGCTTTGGCACCAAAGGAAGGGTTTAACATAAGGGCAAATAACTATGACAACAAAGTACTACTGAAAGAAGTATTTTCATTTTGCTATGATTTCTATTCTTATGCTGGAGAACTTTGTCCTAATGTCCCTCATTTATTCTTATTTGTATTCTTAATAGTTTAAAGTTTTCCAGGCTCTGCTTTCACACTAAGAACAACCAAACAAGCTTGTTTTACTTGTTAGCATTTACAGAGGTTAAAGCTATGCAAAGATCTGCAGACAAGTTCAGACAAGGAGATTAATTTCACCCAGTGTGAATACAATCATATAGAGTTTGCTACTTATGCAGGTGTGCATTTCAGCATAATGGTGTTTATTCATGCAGAAATGTCTAGACATAAAAAAGTCTCCCTTTTGATCAGTCTTCCTCTTCCCAGACACACTTGTAAACAATCTCGGTGATTTTTGAAATGTTGTTGTCTCCTACTGTGTCATAAGCAGGAAATTGTGTCATAACACACAAGTCAAAAATAGCTTTTGAAGACTAATGGAGTCAGAATATACTGAAAATTTGGAAAAATGGGAACGAGTATGCATGTGCTACAAGCAGGCTGTTCTGAAGTGGAAAGCACAATGGACAGTTGTTTCTGAAGGAGGAGCTTGCCAATTATTGCAGTTGATCTGACTCTGTTGTTGATTTATCTTTGTCACTTGCATAAGACACTGATGGGATTCAAGGTGCTGTCGTTATGTCTCCTGATTGTGAGACTCTACAAGGTCGCTGCTGAGAATACTTAAGATGGCTCCTCTCCTGCCAGCTCTGCGAAAGTGAAGACAGGATAGCACCTGGGGCCACACCAGCAAGTTCCAGCCACTTGTCTGGAACAATCTTCTGGGTGTTTTCTTGAGCCAGAGCAATACATGGCTCCTGGGCCAAGGCCAAGGATCTGGACCTTGATGGATAAAGGGGTGAAGAATCTGAAGAAACAAAAGAATTAAATGTTAGAAATAGGCATTAATTGTTGTTGTTGTTGTTGGGTTTTTTTGCTACCTATTTAATATTTGAACCTCATGTCTGCCATAAAAAATACCCTTAACAGCTCATTCCATGTTACTCTGCTTCTGCAAGCAGAAGGAATCCTCTTTCCAGTGCCAGTGTCTGCACATTGTGTTCCATACTGATGATTCCCTCCTAATGTTGCCATTTCTGTGTATTTATCCTTGTGTCTGGATAGCTTAAAGAGCTCTTTTAAATATTTGTCTACTTGTTTGATGAAAGTTTGGTGAAAGCTGCAGTGGCTGGAGAATCTGTAACACCTAAGTTCTAAGACTCATATGGCACAAATACAGTCTGGTATTTGTTTGAATCTTCTCCCTTTTAGATTGATACTACAGACCAAAAGGAGCAGCTCGGTTTGTAAAGAATTTTAGATTAAATTGCACTTCGTGATCTATCCTTAATATTCAGATGTATGGCCTGTCCCCTGCTCCAATGTGAGCTGCATGTTGGGGCTAAGTACTTCCTGATACTGTAATAATTAGTGCTGAGATGGGAGCTGGGGAAACTTGATGAGTTAGCAAACCTCCTTTATTTTACCCCGATCATAGATGTCAGGAATAGAGTTTCAAAGGGTCTTTTTAATTGTTCCCATAGTATATGCAAGCACATCTGGTTTTGGTGTTCACAACACTATATTGACATTCAGCCTTTTGAAATTGTGGCTGTTAAAATCAATGGAAAACTTGTAGAGTCAGGAAAACAAAGGAGAAGACAAGAAAACAAACATACACTTCCTTTGCAATTACATTGCAGTGACTAAAAGGTCTGCTTGAGCCATCCTGTAAAAAGCCACTGGCAGGTGGCAGACAGATGGACAACGGGACACATCCCAGATGTAGCTGTGTAGGAAGTGGCCCCTAACTCCTCCCCAGCTGTACTGGTGCTTTGTGCTATGAGGATGTGCTCAGTAATGTCCCACTTCTTCCCAAAAGGTCTAGTGGGGATGGGATAATGACCAGTGCAGGGTGCAGAAGGGTCGCTCGGGCTGTGAGGGTGGAGCTGTGGTGAGTTTGCTATTCGCAGAGAGGTTGGAGTGAGGGTTCCAGTGGGCCTAGGGAGTTTCCTACTTTGGGCCAAAACCAGCTAGAGCTGTGGCAGTGAGTGGGATGTGTTTCTTTCTGCATTGCTCAGAAAGCAACAGGAGAACAAGGAAGGAAGAGATCCAATGCCAAGACTGAGATAGAAACTTCATAAATACACTGACACAACAGGCTTCATAAACTCCTTGTTTTCTTCTGGCTGTAAGTTAGATGTTTTTACCGGGAAAACCCTATGTGGTTTCTCTCCTGTAGGCTTGCCTCTTTTCATATGAGCTGACAGAACAGTTGAAGATAGTGTGTCTTCTTACACCATTTTAAAAATTGCAAGTGGAGGCCTTGAGACATTGGATCTTGTGTTCTGTCTCTGCAATTCTCTGCTCCAATTGCTAAGTGCCCCATGATGTGTGTCTTCAGAGAACAACAAAGGACTCATGTTTTCCTGCACTGGGAACTACAGACCAGTCAATTACCTAAGTGGCAGCATAGGATGTTTAAAAAGTGCAAAAAAGATTTAGTCTTGAAACACACTTCCAGTGCTTTTTTGAACTCTTGAGGACCTTCAACTCCCTTTGAGTTCTAGATTCAGAAGATGTGTGTGTGTTCGTGTGGGTTTCAGTAATACAAACCAGTCTTCTGAAATTCCTTGCACCATTTTTGTGCCCCGGCCCATGACTATTTTTGCATGTGGTTCAAGTACCGTAACTGTCCACCTGAGTACCCATGTGAACATCAAACTGCAACCACTATAAGCAATCCTGCCCAATTGCCTATGGTCAGACCATATCTGACCTATAAAACTCAATTCATGTGAAATTTGGGAGCACTGGCATACCAAACAGTGGCAATAGAGAGCCATTTTCCCAACGTAAAATGCATCAGACAGACAGATGCTGCTGGGAGTTTGAGGCACATTCATCTGTTGGGCACCCAGAAGAGTGCTCCTTCCTGCCTTTGCCTGCTACAGGGACAACTCAGCTTTTCTGTGATGCTGTTGCCCCCCTAGAAGGCTCCAGCATTCATTCCAAAAGATGATTAACTACATTACTTACTGTATTTTTGCTTTTCTCTTGCAAAATTAAGGAATTAAAGCAAATGGCTTTATGAGCTGGCAGCTCTGTAGGGAGATAGATGGCATGACTTAACAGCCCCTTACCTCTTCAACTTCCATGGTTCTGTGAAAGTCAAATTGCTTTTACTGTGGAAAATTTGCAGGGGAAGAACACTTGTGAGGCTGTGTCACGCTTTATGAACACATGCCAGTTCAGCTACTGCAACACAACCAGCTGGCAGAACCAATGACTAGGATATTTATCCAGACATGCAAATAGCCATCTCTGAGCCCAGCATGGGCTTTGCTGCTACAATTGGCTGCTCAGCTAAGTCTGTAATCAGCTGCCCTTGCAGACAAGATGCATGCTTTGCTGAATTTTGTCTCGTAGAAAACAAAGAATCTACAGGATTCTGGAGGAGAAAAGCCCAGGCACCATTGTTGCCAATATAACAGCTAAAGATCCTGATGATGGAGACTCTCCCAGCAGGCTTTTCTACAGCATCCAGTCATCTGACAGACATTTCTCCATAAATCCAGGTAAGACAAACGAAAATGTGACTTCTGATGTCTGAAAAAAAAAAAAAAAAGACTGTCTACTTCGGAGAAATTATTCTTGCCTTAGTTTTAAATAGACTTACTCCATTTTGTGGCTCACTGTAACAATAAAGAATGCTCAGCCCCTTATTAGGGTCAAATTGTTTGGTCAGCTGTCCAAGACTTGTTAAGACATCTTGAAGAAAGTAGACCAAAGGTGACTTCTTGACAAATATTGACTTGTGGCTGGAGGGTGGTGGTTCCTTGGGCAGAAGTAAGATTGCTGGCTTCTTTTTAATCTTTGGTGACTGCAGTGACCCTTCTGGGGCTCTTGAAACAGCTACAGGTAGTTAGACTGTGATGTCCTCCCTCCTTTCTGAAATCCTCTCCAGCATTGAGGTGCACAGCAAATCTACACCTCAGGTTCCTTGCTCTATTCATGACCCTCCTCAGGCAAGACCATCCAAAAAGTTCTCTTCCTCATGTTAATCCTATCTTCTTCATTCTCTCTGGGGTCTGTACATCTGTTCCCCAGAGGTTTTTGCTCCATGGCTGGCATTCAGTGATGGCTTTGCTCCTTGTCTGCTATTGCTTTAGAACTGCTTATCACAGTTCATCACTTTAAAAAAAAACACAGTACTGTGGGGGATCAGGATGATCCTTAAATGCTTTGGATTCCCTATGCCCTTTGGCTTTGTATGCCGCCTTCCTCCTCAGATACACTCCAAAAGGCAGAGGATATATGCACTGTTCTTTTAACTCCTTTGTGCTCTGGGAATAGTACTTGTACTGTGCCATAAAATCCTTCTATTTTTGAACAGAGGCTAACGGAAGTGAAAAAAAAGTATTAAGTGAGTGGCTGACCAGAGCGCTTCGCACAGTCTGTCACAGCTAAGAGCAGCTCTGTTGATGTATGAGTAGATTTGGAGGTGCTGAAGGATGCTTAAATGGTAACAGTGTAAAGTGAAGCTGTCTTACTAGCTAGGGAGCAAGGACAGGCATTATCAGCTCATTGTCCTTGATGCTCTGTGAAGGCACTCAACTCTGGCTTGCACTAGAAGCTTGAGAGTAAGGGAAACCTAAATGCTTTACAAACCTTCTGCTGAGGCCTCCTAAGGTGTATTTTTGAGCAATGGTATCTAGCCATTAATCTTACCCAGAACATTCAGAGTAATTTTGCATCACTTTAAAAAAATAACCAGCCATGATTTGCACACAACAGAAGACCTTTTTGTTCTGCTACCTGTCTGTTGAGCTGCCCTGTCCTCTTGCACATGCACCATGACTATTTTTTTCTTGGTGAATATCTGACTTCTGGCTGCTCTCTGACAGTGACTGGAGTGCTGCAGGTGACTGGGAGAATTGACCGGGATGCGCTTCCGCTGCGACTCCATCCTAACATCTCTCTGGTAGTCCTGGTGGAGGACAGCCCCAGCAGTGGCAATACCAGTGAAATGCAGATCACAGTCATTGTTGACGATATCAATGACAACCCACCAGAATGCAATCCTTCTGCCTTCAGGTATGGAGTCTCTTCTTTGCCTCAGCACTGCCTTGCTGCTGCAGACCAGTGTGCAGACCAGGGCACATCCCCAGACCTACAGCTGGAGGCTCAAATGGATATTTATTGTTAGCCTGTCCATTCTACAGCGCTGTTGTCCATGACAACATGTGGGTCAGATTCTGGGCTGCTTCCTCCATTGTTACACATTTAGATCTAGGATTTCAGTTAGAAAATTAATCAATGTTTTGGCCTGTGATATATGAAGAGTTCAAAAAGAGAAATTTAAGTTGCTTTGATGAGAAATGTGTTTGTTTTAAACAGGGAAGAAGCAAATGAAAATATGACTCCTGGGACGTTTCTTGTTGATCTTAGAAATTACTGTGAAGATGTTGATGTTGATCCATCAAACAACCAATTTAGTTTCACTGGATTATCTGGTTTCGGAAGCAATAACTTTGCTCTGGAGTCCACCGTGTTTGGAAGACTTGTGGTCAGTCATTTGTAGCTTAATGTTAGATTAGCCCATTACAGAAGTCAAGTTATTAAATATTATAAGAGTTTTTTTAATTAATTGTACAAGAAAAAAAGAATTACTGTAGTCCATTTCACTGTAGGTATGATGTGGAGAATGACTGTTTTGACTGGTTGTGAACTATATACCTCTTGATAGGATGCTTTCTAAGGATTCTACAGAATTTAGTGAACAGAGACTATTTTCTCCAGTTTTAAATAAATGTGCTAGATATGATTGAAAAAAATATTCTTTTTTAGGGAGTGTGAAGCACCAACTTTGATATGGATAAACAGAGAAATTTGATGCCATTTCATACCCGTTTACTCATGACAGACTGTGGAAGATCCTTGCTATTCAGCATGAAGAATTTAAATACTTGAGAAATCTCACACTCAGTAACTCAGTAATTGGTCAGAATTGTAAAACCACTTTGAGTGGCAAATTTTCGTGAAAGTGTGGTGGGATTTGCACTTCTGTGATTTTGCATGTCAAAATATCAATTCCTTATGCTGATAGCTGCTGGCAAACTTGCATTGGCCAGAACCCCACCAGCTCTTGGACATGTGCAATGGTGGTTGTTTTGTTGCCTTAAAAAGAACTGTGGGCAACTACAGAAAAAGGGAAACAACAAAAAATAGGCATTCTGCCTAAAAGACAAGAGTGCTACAGGAGCAGTAAAATGATTTTGTATGGTTTACTTTAATTTTGGATCTGAAGTTTCCTTGTCAATAAGCACTGCCCGTAGCTGCTTCATCTGCCAACATAAAAAGCATTTTCGTTGCTGCACAGGATATGACTGTTGTCAATCAAGCATTTGATCACTGTGTATGTACAATGTACAGGCTATATGAAGTAACCTGTTCCTCCAGGAATTTCCCTGCAGAGACAACCAGCAGTGGATGCCTATATGTTAGTCCTGCTGCCCCAAAGTTTATGAGGCTTCTACAGCAAGACAGAGAGCTCAGGAGATTAGGATTTAAATCTGTGCGAGCCACCATTTAGTAACGACTTGGTTCCTGGACAAACACTTGTGGCTGGACCTGATACCTTTAGTTAATGTCCACATGAGCTCAAGGAGTAACTGTTACTGTTTGGCAATCGCAGATCCTTGTTGAGCCAACAAAGGGCAGGGTAAATAGCCAGCTCATTGCACATGCTTTGAATTGACTAGGTAAAAGGTCAAGACCTTATGATCCAAATGATAAAACTTTCTGCAGTTAAGAGGAAGAAGTTTTGTTGTCAGAAGCATGAGCATGTAGAAAAAGTCTGGAATTCAATCCTGGAATTGACTAATAGTCTGTGTTACTCCTATAGAACAGTTCTATATATCCAAGGGGCAGATCACACTTACAGAATGTGGAAACAGTAATTGTCGTCATGTGTACTGTGACTTCACGTATGGAGATATAAATACGATTGTGTTCCTTTCTAACTTAGATGACTGGAACTATTGATTTAGAAAACCCAGATAATCCAGGAGTTGGAGTTTATACTTTGACTGTCAGGGTGCAAGATATTGCCCATCCCAACTACTCAAGCAAGTATCCCTTTTATATTTCTTTTCATAGTTTTCTGTGCTGTAACAGCACGGAGAGAGGAATACCATATGTATTTTGAATATATGCATGAGAAAATTTCAGAGCCATACTTAACTATGATTTAATCTTCTGTTATATTTCCAGATATCATCTACATTTACATCAGGATAAAGCCAGTGAATGAATTTTTTCCAGTCTTCAGTAATTTATCCTATGTATTTAGTGTGTCAGAGATTACTAAAGGTACAGTAAGTAGCACCTAAGTGATAGAAATAATGTTGTCATTTTGTTGAGTGCCTTTTTGCTCTAAATGAATTTTCATGTATGTAAATGAGGCAAATGGCTCAAAGTTCCAGTTCAACTAGGGTTTCACCATACAACCACCTACTACCCTTAAATAGACTAAACTGGCAAAAACTCCAATTGTACAGATGGAAGCTGAGACACAGACAAATTCAGCAATTGCACAAGAAATCTGTGACAGTGCCAGGAACTGAACTCAGATGTCTTGTTTTAGACTGTCTTTCTGCTCTTGCTAAATTAGCCTTTTGGAGGGACTATGGTGGTGCAAAGAAACCTTTATAGACTGACACAGACGAGTGAGGACTCCCTTGGCCCAGCCACAGAGCACTTCTGCTGAGGTTCTCTACAAACTCTCGTGTTCTGGTATTTACTGCTAACAGCCCACGCACGGGGCAGCCCAGCCATAGCACACCATAGTGAAATAGTGCTTCTCACACCATTGCTTTAATTTTCTTGGGTGAAAAACTCTAAACCAAATCTTTAGTTCAGTTTCATCTGTACCTTCTGTTACTTTAAATGTTAGTGAAATATGGATTTTGTGTCTCTCAGTTGGATCTAGCATTGGAAGAGTGCATGCCATAGACAAGGACTGGCCACCCAATGTCATCACTTACTCCATTGTAGCTGGAGCAGGCACCAGGGATTACACAAATATCTTCTGGATCAGCCCAATGAAAGGAGATGTGATGATTTTAGCTAGATTAGACTACGAAACAACTCAGAAACATATTTTCACAGTACAGGCCTCAGACCAAGAGAAGTCTACAACAGCATCAGTGAGTAAATCCACTCTACTTCTTCCCCATTTCCTACATCTTTCTCTCTTCTTCCTGGAAAGAACAGTAAGACATTGGGCAAAGCACTTTGCTCTGTAAAAGGCAAGTCCAACCCTCCCTAGCCATATATTACTCAGATGAAAGAGGTGTTTTTCACTCAGTGTTGGTTTATTTCTTACAAAAAGGATAAAATAATATTTTAATCTTTTTAACTGTGGTGTTTGCTTCTCAGACTTTTTTCTTATTTTACCTGGACAGTGAAATTGTTTTCTGTGCCCTAGACAATTTAAGTTTCTCTTTATGGCTACAGAAGTACTAGAAAATAGAAAAAGGACAGGGTCTTGAAGCTAGGTAGCACAACCTAATTTTAGCCATGCTTAGTGGCAAATCCTTTTTGGAACCTGTGCAGTGTCCTTTGGCCCTCAAACATACTTCTGATTTTGTCTGCAATTTTTTTTTCCCTACGAAGTGTCCATGTGACAATTGTGTTGCAGTGCATCAGAGTTATGTTTTCGTGGAGTGATACAGAGAGGATGTGGATGGCAGGAGGGCTTGGGCAGCCTCTTGGGTTAATGTCAGAGGGCCAGCCCAGTAGAGCTTTGTCCACCTAGCCTGCTGGAGTTGTGCCTTCCCCTGACCATGATCTACTTTTTTCCCTGGCGGTGCTATCTGGCAGTAGCTAAGACCATGCCAGGTACCAGGATAACTTTAAACAGCAGGGTTGTACTTAGGTTTGCTGTCCAAACCTATTTTATTCAGAAGAAAAAGTATAGATGCTATATCCACAAAGGTATTTTATTGTAACTTCTTTTGAAGAATCACGATGTTCTTCACAGACGGACTCACTTTTACTTCTTTTCACATTTTCTCCCTCATGACTGCTTTACATTTGATTTTTGCACATCTCTTGTAGTGACACAAGTACTAGGCTTGCTTTTTATTCCAGCCAAGCACCATCCATTGAGTTGCTAGCTAGGAGGTGTTTAATCTCTTTATCATCTATAAAGCTTCAAGGTGATGATTAATGACAATTTAGCATCAGAAGCTTTTACCAATGTCAAACTTGTCTGTTCCCTGACTAGCAGACGTTAAAAGAAAGAACTTTAAGAAGGGTAACTTTTTCTTTTAGCTAGCTAATCCCAGGTGACATCAAACACGTATCTTGTAGTGATACAAGTACTAGGCTTGATTTTTATTCCAGCCAGGTGCTCTCAGCCATGCAGGAGGCCATTATCAGTGTTTCTTTCTCACTGGGAACAGTCTATAAACACTTTTCCTTCTACGGATCATGCTCTGAATGGTTATTAAATATGCTAAGAAGCCTAACTAATGATTGTGAAGCAAATTGAGAGTTTCGGAAGGGAGTTTGATGATTATGTGGTACTATTATTATTTCTCATTTTGACAATAACACAGTTCAGGTTATTCAAACAGTCTGACATATCAGCTTGAAAACTCCTCACTTTTAGAAGATGGCTTAGGCTAAGGAACCTGATCCCAGAAGAGTGCTGATCACAAGAAGAATTGAAGGAGAAATGATCACAGACATTTTCTGGCAGGAACTAGGCTGGAATGGGACTTCAGTGCTCTTCAACAGTTGTTGATCAAAACAACAAAATGGGCAAAGCTGAACAGTTTCTGAAATGAATAAAATTCTGTCTCAGCACATTAAAGCAGCTTCAGCTTGCTATTCCTCTTTTCTTCCAGGTAACTGTGAATGTTTTGGAAGTAAATGATGAAGAACCAGTTTGTTCACCGAATTTCTTCTCACTTCAAATCCCAGTCAGCTTAGCTGTTGGGACCAATATTAATGGCTTCAGGATTGAATGTCAAGATCGCGATTCCGACCCCAGGTCTTTCCGTTACTTCATTAGTGAAGGTACTGTGTCACAGCGTGGGAACAGTGAAAAAAAATAGTGAATGCTGATGCTTCACTTACATTTATAAACAAAAATCTAACATAGTTTATGTGCTACTTTTCATGGTGAGCTAGCTGTGATCCACAAATTCCGCACATCATTACGTTGCTGCTCTCTCCACAAGCTGGCTATTGGTGCTACTGGTGCTAGCAGCTAGAACCATTCCCTTGCAAGGCTGGATTGCCTGCCACATTAATTAATAGGCTATTAATTACACAATTGACAAGAACTTCAGAAGAATGAGCTGGAATGGTGTGCAGTGTCAAATTTCCCTTCTGATTACAGCTGAGTAAATCTCGAGAAACGATGGAAAGTTCTGTTACTCTGCATATCTCACCTCTAGATGCTGGTGCACTGTTCAAAACAACTGCTCAAACCTGCATGTCTTAGGTCCATGCCGTATGCAATAAACAGTCATTTCAAGAATCCTTATTTGAACTTCATGATCAGCTGCATCCACTTGGAGAACTGCAGTGGTATGGGATGACACTCAGCTTCACAAAACTGGGAATGCGCTCTCTTGGGGCAATTCCTTTTATTGCTGAGGTGACTGCTGTGAAGAAGGGAGCAGAATGTCCAGGTGCCAGTAAAAAGCTGAGAGTGTCAAAAGAGAGAATCTCTGTCCTACTGCAGCCCTTTAATGCCACAGAAGGAGCTCTGCAGACATGGTATTGACATGTGAATCCATACAATGGCTCTGTTGGTAAATCAGTGTCTAACCACAGTGGTGTCCTGGTGCTACAGACCTGAGACATGCACTGGCCTCTGAGCCACAGAACAGCTCATGGCTGAAAAATAGGTACTGTAAAATAGGCACAGCCTTCAAGGTCATGTCTGCCTGCAGCCCAGTCCGTGAGCAGCTCTCCAGCTAGAATGAACAGAAAGCAAGGGGTAGGGAGCCAGCATTTCTGAATTCTCCTCTCTGCCGCATGCTGCTGACAAAGCACTGGAGGTAGTGAATGTCACTGAGTCATGAACTCTCTTCTGGGGGACCTCTTCGAAGGCCACTGCTTCTGGGCAGATGGAGAAGCCATGGAGAGAGGCTGGGGCGACACTCCAGGGACCCCCCAGTAGTGGAATTAGCCCTGCCACACTGGAGGGTCCTCACCCCAGCTGGGTGCTGTTGGCTGTAAGTTCAGGTCATTCCGGTGACCTCTTGTGTGTCCTATGGCTCTGAAGTGTTTCCAAAACCTCCTCTCCGCTATATCCCCGTAGAGGGTCTTATTCTATATTGTAATGCTTTTATGACTGTATTGTTTTGAATTATTTTGTGTGGTACAAGGCAGCTCAAGGAGCCCTTCTTGTCATTGGTATTTCACCTCACCGCTTGTTACACACATTTACTTTAATGTGGAATTAAAGTAAGTTTTTTTGCATATTGGTGTTACCTTTTTGCAGGCAATGAGAATGGTCATTTCATCTTTTCACCAAGTGCTGGCTCTAACACATCTCGTCTGATTCTCGCATCAAGGTTTGACTATGAGAGTGGACTTGATACAAACTGGATTTACAGTCTGCGCGTCCACATAACAGACGACAATTTAGTATCTGACAGGGACAAAACTACACACGTAATTAAAACTGGAACAGTGACTTTAAGCATCAGAGTTATCCCAAACCCGACTACTGCCACTACCACTACGGTAAGTTCACTAAAACTTATGTCCGTTTCTGCATTTCTTTTATGGACTAATCTCCACAGGAGTGAAGAAAAGAGGATGGATGTACGCAAAAGGAAAACAAAAACCTAGACTGCGCCTAGCCCTGGGAGGTTCTGAGCCCTGTGCTCTTATGATGAAGCCAGAGGTGCTTGATGTGCTTAGTGTCATGAAGGATTAGTCCCAGGTACAGTCATAACATGTGTTTTGTATTTCAGTTTCTAAAACAAAAAGGGCGGGAAGCCAAAGGACTGGGCACACTGCCATTACCATGCAACTGGAAAGTTAAAGATTTTGGCAGCTTTATTAATAAGGAAAGAGCAGGGATTAACCTTTGCCTGGAACCTTAAAATCGCCTCATGCATTTTGCACTACCTCTTTTCTTATTCATAGCTATTCACTCCCCCAGCTGCCTTTCAGTTCTGTGTGCTTCTTTACTATTGGAGCATATTAATCTGTGGCTACCAAAGTTGAAACAGACAGCAACAAGAAGAAATCCTCCTCACTTGAAAGGGTCCCTTTCCCATCTCTGGGGTCACTGTCGTGTAAAACCTGGAGCGGCATGTCAAGAACTGAAGCAGTTGTGCACAGCCTCAGAGTGTCGCTGAGTTTTCAGCAGGTTTCAGATAGCAAATCCAGAGGGGTGGGACGGGTCTTTCCTGAGCTCCCTGCCCATATGGTAGTCCATAGCTGAGCTGAGGAAGGCTGCACAGCTTTTGGCAGCTTGAGTGGGATCTAACCTTGCACAACGTGTGAAGCTGTGGGCCTGTGTCCCAGCAATACAGTTCACTCCTGTGCACAGCCATCCTAGTTGAGCTCTGGCTTACCAGTTTGATTTTGAAGCTTATTTCCATCAGGCTGGTGCAGGATGTGAGGAGACCTTGCTTTTGTCTTGCCTGTAGATGTGACACAGACTCAGGGTGCAGACCGCTCTGTCCCTATCCTTGTAGCAATCACCCCTTCATGCCTTGCTGCACTGTCTTCCATCATCCAGAGTCTATCCATTCCCTGCCTGCCTGCAGATGGCATTACCCTTTTCGCTCTTGCATGCAGGAATAAAAATATGAGTTTCCAAGTGAAGTGGTAAAAGAGCCCTTTGCTGTAAAATTGTCTGGATCCTTAAAGGCTACTGGTAACTGAGCCAGAACCAAAGGATCCTGCAAACAGCACATGCAAGTCTGGTTGCTTTGCCATGAAAATGCTTAGATCCAAATTTTCAGACTGATTAATAACCCTGTTATTATCTAATTCTCTTTTGGGAAGGAATAAATGATTTCTTCACTGCCCTCTACTCCCCCTACTTGATGTAGAAATGAAAAGTTAAGCTGAATAAACTTATTCTGTATTTCTTTCCCGTGCTTTACCACAAATACAAACAGTCTCAACCACATACCACAGCATTAAATCTGTCTCCCCAGAGATATCAGCCTTCCACTTTCAGGCTATTTTCCAGAAGAGCACTTCCATTACGGCAGGTTCTCCCATCACTGCTCTTTACATGTGTTCAGCACAGCAACTCGATGAGTCAGATACTGGAAAGCTGGTAGTGTAGAAAAGAAGCCCTGTCACAAAAAGTCACTTGTGACTTCAGTCCAAGTGAGGATAAAGCGGTGGTGGTGATATTATTTGAGAGTTTCTCTAAGGATTGGATGTATCTTTTTTTGACAAGACTAAACAGGTTATTTTAAAATTATCCTCAAACTAGAAAGAAATAGATACCCTGCTCAGTTTCATGCTCAGTGTGATTACAAGTGTCTTACAGAAAATGAAATAAAAACTTCAGTAGGTGATCGAAACTAGTAGTACCACACTAGGTAATGAACCAGGTAGAGCGAATGAGTAATGTCTGAAATGTGTGAGGATAGTTTCATGATGGGACCTTAATGAATGAGTTGCTAGCACCAAGTGATGGAGCTCAGAGATGTGTCTCCTGACACTCAGAAAGATGTGGGAGATTGCAACTGCTCAGGAAGTGTGGTTTTCTCTTCTGGAACAAGTCACTGGGTAAAAAAGAAGGAGTTTCATTTCTTTTTATACAATAACCCAGTTCCTTAGGGTTCAACTCCTCTTACAAAGCAGGCTGGATGATCACTGCAGTGAAGATGACCTACTTCCAGTTTTGCCTTAAGTAACAAGAAAACATTATCTCAGTAATGGCAGTATTCCCTGAACTTGCCCACCCTCCAACAGTGTGCTTGAAGACTACCTCTCAGGCTTTTAAACTTCTCCATGACATGCTTGTTTTAATATAAGGCATTGAAACATGATCTGGAACCTCCCATTTGTCTTGTGGATGGGCTCCCTTTCACCTGCCCTTGGTTGCCCCAGGAGCTCAGTGGCCCATCCCAGCCATCTGAGCTGCCTTAGCAGCCAGCAGGCAGGCGCATGGGATGAGATCAGTCTCCCTCCACCTCCCTCTGCCCATCAACTGCAGAGCCCCCGGGCAAGCTCGGGCCGGGTGCCTCGGTGCAGAAGTTCAGCCCGATGAAAGGTGCTGTCGGTGTCAGTATGCAGCCTTGAGGAACTCTTCCTGTCTTGTCTTAAAAGCCTGGCTTCACTGTTGTGACAAAAAGGGAAAACCTCTACTCTCCGTCGGCGTGGTACGTGCCGTTCGTCATCACCCTCGGCAGTTTGCTGCTCCTCGGGCTGCTGGGCTACCTGGGGCTCCTGCTGCTGACGCGGCTCCGCACCCGCTGCCCTCCGGCAGGGAGAGCACACGGAACACCTCTGTGAGTCCTCCGAAATGTCGCACTGGGGAGGTCCCCAGCAGCACCTGACAATGACAGAAATGGCTCAGGCCTTTCAGCCGTGATGATATCGAAGATTTAAATCTTTTATAGGGGTATACTCTGTGCTGTAGTAAATGCTAACAGCAGCTACAGTGATATTTGGTGTTAATGATATGAAATCAAGGAAATGTGTCGATGGCATTTTTTTTCATGGGTTTAGTAACATTAGTGTTAGCAGAAGGTGGAAGTGGAATTAGCAATTATGACCTCTAAAGGCAGCTATGCTCATGAGGCTCAGTCAGAGCCTTTGCCAGACTCTGCTGACCACAAATATTTTGGTTTGTATTTGACGCCCACTCCAAGACAGCTCCCATCTAGGTAATTACTGGATGCATTTTCCTCCTCCTCAGCTACAGATCCCAGTGTTCCTTGCAAATATTGGTGCTCAAGCCAAATTCGTTGTTCTGGCAAAACTTCTGCTGATTTCCTGGAGTTTTACCCAAGCCAGTTACAAGGCTCTGGCCCATAAAGCTTCATAGTACCTCTAAGTGCTCGTACTTGGCAAAAGGCATGGAAGCACCTGGGACCAGCTCTGAGTCACTGTGGGAAGTGCAGAGATCCCTGCTGGCTCCCTTCTCAGTGGGCTGGAGCCAGGCTGCCTGTAAATTGACTTTGTACTTCACAAAACAAAGATAAGCAGTCCTTTAAGTGGCTGGGATTAAAAAAAAAATATTTCTATAATTATTCTCAGGATTTGGACATCAATTTAGAAGTTAGATTAAATGTAAAGAGGTACTATATGGCTGTGACTATAGTTCAAATCATGTGTGCAAGGCATTTAGCAGCTTGTGATAAAAATGACGAATGAATCTAAGACACTGCTATTATTTATTAATTGGGGAAATTATTTATTGGGAGCTGGGCTCTCGCATTAAAAAGTAATTTCTATGTTTTCAAAAACATTTACAACCTTTCAAATATTTTTAAAGGTCTTCTCTGAGCTCATCAGATCCAAAAAATCGACCTTTCTCCAAGGATGGAACAAAATGACAATATCTGAAAATATATTTTTCCAGCTTATATAAATCCATTATGCTATCATCAATAAGAATTTATTATTTTAATAGCATTCCTTCTTGAAGAAGAATTAGAGCAATGCTCAGGGCTGTTTTCTTGTTTGAGAGCAGCATTAAATGATACAGACTTTCTGTGAAAGCAAAACCAGAAACCAAACGAATCAAGCAAATCTCAGAATTCAAGGAAACACATCTTTCTTGCCAAGCGAAAGAGAACAAAAATAATGATTTTTTTGTGTAGGCAAACCTATAACATTTGTTAACTACACTCTTAATCTTCTTTTCATTACAGGATAAACGCTCCAGGTGTGTACCTCTTTTCTGTATTTTAATGCTTCAAAACAAGACCTTGTTTATGATTCAGTGTAAAATATGTAAATTGATTTCTAGATATAAATTTGACACAGTAGAAGGGTGCTGAGATTAGATAATCCTGGCCAATTACGCGAAGCCTGACAAAGTGATTTCATGGCCCTTTTAGTCTTCAAATCTATCAACTATGAGGCAAAACCCAAATTCAGAGTAGTCTGGTATTCTGGCACGGACGCTAAAGAATTACTGTATTTTTCACACACAATTTATATGCTATCTGTTAAAAAATAACCCCATCCATCTATAGCACCTTCAAGAGTCCTCTCCATTCTAATTTCCTGTTCTCTGATCCCTTCATTTGCTCCCTTGACACCATTACTTCATGTATATAAAGATTTATTTTGAAGTATTGGTCCTTTTAAAGGGCTTTGTATAACTTAGCAAGGTGATAAATTGCACATGGAAAATAATGGTTTTTTAAGCAGTGTTGTTCTTTTTAGTCCCATTACATTTATGCTAGAAAGCATTGCTCATATGGGCTCAGTAGGACCCTGGTTTTTTAATTCCCCTTTCCTCAGTCGGGATCTCCCAACTGGAAAAAACACATGACTAACAAACCCCACAAAATTAGCTGTTCTCTTGGTTGCCCAATTTGAGACATTTCAGTGTTGGCTGGTTTCCAAAAACTGATTGCTTTTTGCTTTCTGAAAAACTGCTTCCCAAATGCTGGGCAGCAAAGGCCAGAGAGAACAGGTTTCCCATCAGGGCTCAGGTTGAGATCCCCATGCAGCACCTTAGAGTTTTGCACACCTGGCTGCAAAGCACATTTGTGGCCAGGCACTGTTCTCCGAAGAAAGGCCAGTAAACAAATTGGCAAGGAGTGAGCAAGAAGAAATCATAGCAAATAGTTGGGTATCATCCACAAATCCATACTGTCGAGATGCCCATGGCACTGCTCCTGTGTTTGTTTGCATATGGGATGAGTTAACAGTGTGGCAAATTCACACACAACCAAACTGTTCTTCAATCTGAATTTTACTTGATGGAAAATACAGCTCTTCCATGTTTTGTCTCCAAGCTGATATTTGACACAAGCTTTGCAACTACAAACATTCATGGAAAACAATAATCTTCATTTCTAGTTCAGATATTCCCAAAGGTGAATTTCTCTATTTGTTTGTATTATTTAGAAACATAAATTGGTTTAATAAACCATTGTTATTCATTCATTACTGACTTTTCAAGGCTGGACTTTTGATTAGTCCCTGGCAACTGTGGATTCTCACTCAGCATTTGAAAAGAAGTAAGGCTCATTTAAGATGTCTCAGCATTTGAGTAGCAAGAATGTCTATTTCTTTGAGGAAATCTTGGCTTTAGTGTCTATAGTCAGCATCAGAAAATTTGGATAATTAACAATGTGCATTTTACTTTCTGTAGAAAAGAAGAAGCATAAGAAAGAAGTGGTTGTGGTAAGTACTGCTGTCCTCAAAACAAACCCCGGTTTTGCCAGCCTCGTCGTGCAATACGATCATAGGACCCTTTCTATGAAAGGTGTCTGTTTTCCAAAGAGAATATAAAAATGATAGGCAAGGAAAAAAGGATTGCCCTCAAGTACAAAACACTTCATTATCCCAACTGGCCTCTGTGTTTGGAAGCAACACAGGGTGTGAGGGGTGCTCACCTGCACTGGGGCCCCTTTACTTCCAAGTGTCAAAATGCTGTACTTGGGAGGTCAGACAGGCTGTGCCCACAGCAGTGACAGGGAGACTCGCTGCAGAGGTGGGATGAGAAGTGCCCCAGCTTCACTGATGGCAGTGGTGCACTGCTGAGACACCACTGACCTGTGCAGCCAACTCTGAGTGCAACCAGTAAGGTGTACCAGCATACCCAAGCTGTAAAGAGTTTGGCCTTGATAAGCTGTTCGCAGCAAAACATCATAGCTGTTTCCACTGTTGGAGATGTTTCTTTGCTCCTGGATCTCAAAGGTTCCTTCCTTCTCGTAGATATAATTGCATAAAGGCTCTAATGCTCTCAGGCATGTGATATGATTCCTGGAGTGGTTCTTCGCAGGTCCAGGAGCTGGGCCTCCATGATCTTTGTGGGTTCCTTCCAGCTCAGGATCTTCTGTGAATCTATGCAAGGCACTTTGATTAGTGAACTCCCTCTCCCTAAGTTTTTCAGAGAGGGGATTCCCAAGCCTACTCTGGGTGGAGGAGACCCTCTTGTGGTTACACACGTGGAGGCATTTAAGATGTCAGATCTTATTAGTTCTCCTTTGACCATGTAGTGGCGAAACCCTAGACCACAAATGGTTCTTGTTGCCAGTTGAGATTAAACGCAGCCTAAAGGAATGCAATATACAGGTCATACAAATCCACCTCCATTCCTGTAGGTCACCATTTCCAAGTCACTGCTCCTCCTTCTGACTTAACTAATTCGCACGTTTCATTTTGCGTTTTGTGTTTCTTCACAGACAATGACAAAGCTAAACACTGTCTTTGATGGAGAAGCCAGAGACCCAGGTAATAAAAAGCAATTAACAGGGGATATGAATATTAGGCTGGAAACAAACTGGATTAGCTCATTTAAATATAGTTCGACACTGGCTTTTCATATTTCAGGTTAGCTGTTTCCAAGGAGGATGGGAGCTGTATCTCACAGATAGTGAGAATCAAGACAGTGCCTTAGTAACATTTGTAATGGTAGAATATACTCACGGCCCTTAAAAGCACACGTCTGAGGGTCAAGCTGTTCACTACTCCTCTGCTAAACTGGAATGTATCCTTGTGGTATAGGAAGGTGGGAGGGGAGGAGGAATTTACTGAAAATCTCTTGCTCTGGTGCTGTCATGGATACGTGGTCTCACCCTTCTGATGTCTGGGAAGTGGCCAGGAGGTTAATGTCACTGAAGAAGTACTGCCTTCGTCTCCTAAACCTCTCCCTGGATGCAGGGTGGGTGGGTGAGTTACTGGCTCCTGCACAAACCTCCTCTCTTGCAACAACAGTGCATTGCTGCTGCTAATCCAAGGCTCAGGCATCACTCGCTGGGGAGAAAAGGGAAGGCCATCAGCTGGCAACAGCTACTGAGTGTGTCACCAGACTCCAGCTATGCTAACTCTGAGCATATCTGATTAATGAGCTGTGAAAAGCAAAAAGAAGGCAAAAGCTGCAAACCTCAGGATGATCTGGGAGGCATGTGCTTATCCAGCTCCCCAGGTGAGAGCCACTGCTCTGCAGCAGGGCTCATTACAGGAAAAATATTTTTGTTTTCCTGGGGTTGATCTGGCTTACCTCATTCCCCTGAAACACACCCCCTGCCTGAGCCCCTTACTTTGATGCTTGGCCTGGAATTAGGGTGCCCAGCCCTGTGCCTAATGGCTGATGGCCTCAGCAGAGAGATGGGGGGTGGTAAAATGTGACAATCAGTCAAAATAGGTTTTTAACAAATAGGTCTGAAAATAGGTCTGAAACAATAGGTCTGGAAATCACCCAGAAGAAGGCAGGCTTGTTTCAAGGCTTGTATTCATCAGGCCAATTTCCACCCAAGTGCCTGTAACTTGTGTTTCTTATTAGCTGGCTCAGAGCTGTTGAGTGCCTTGAGCTAATGGGAAACACTAGGCATGGAGACTTCAGTACAATTTGGGCAAACAAGTGGGACCCTACTGTGCAATTAAGCCCATCCACAAGGCTGCTCAAGGCCAGTTTGATCCAGTCCCAAGCTCACCTGCTATTTATAGAGAGATCTGGAGGAATGGGCTCCAAACTCTCTGTTTTTCCCCTTGTGTAGCTGCCTTTGTAATATATTAAACATGGATAGTCTCTAGGCTGCTGCAACAGCTGCTTTCCAGTGTTCTTGCAGGAGAGTTGGGGCTCCCTTTCTCAACAGACCTGACCGTACTGGACTTGAGGAAATCTGAGCCCAACCAAACCATCATGCAGAGCCACAGCATTTGTGTCATGCCTGGCACAAACATTAAGCTGCAACACAGCTCTGTGGTGACAGTGGAGAAATATGTGCCCCCCACTCCTCCCCTCTCTTCTCCACAGCTCATCCCAAACCCTAGAGGATCAAAGGCTGCTGGTTTGGAAATGAGATTTAATAATTACCAGGACATCATCTGTTGAATATGATTAAGAGGGATGGTCAGAAGCTGTTTCCTGATCTGGGCTGCTTTAACATGCCCACCTTATAAGCAGTCAGAAAAAAATAACATGGCAAGAGATCCAGTTTCATCCTGAGTTGCTCAAATTGTGTTAATGTGTCATAAACCATTGATTCTGATACAAACTGCAACATGTAGTAACACGTAACCACTGTTTCTTTCCAAGCCCTAATGGTCTTTTGTTTGTCTCCTATTACTAATGTTTAATTACAGAAAGTGCCATTATAGCTCCTAATTCTCTGTTTAGCAAGAAACAGTGAGTTAGACTGTGAGGCCACCTCACTGGACACACAGCAGTTTTTTGGCCTATCTCTAGGTAGCAGTGAACTGAAGGAGAAGGTATTTGCTGTCAATGTACAAGTAGAAACTACCCATAAAACCTGAATAGAGACAGAAATCTTTCTGAAAAGGAAAGGTAGCCATGTGTGCTAAATCCCACAAATTTACCAATATTTTATATATATGAGGGAATCAGGTACTTGTACAAAACACACAGTACTTCACTCTATTAATGGCAATGTGCGTGGCGAGCCTGGAGGAGAGCATTTTTTGCAAATGGAGAAGGAACGCACGCAGCCAAGAGACTCACTGGCTCACCAAATCCTTGGTCAGTCCAGATGAGCTGAAGATGTATGTAGCATATTGTGCTCCTAAGCAGGTCTTGCTGCCTCTGGTAGGCAACTCTACATGACAAAATAGGCACAGACATATACAATGGTCGTGCTCAGTATGGCTAAAGGCAGAAGTTTTGTCCTCACAACTGTGGATGTGTTTGTTATATCGCCCATGTTAATCCCTGGTAGCTGGACATCGGGTAGAGTTATAGAGTGATTAGAAAGTTGGGAGTTTTTTTGGCATGGGAATGTTTTAAATATCCCTGTTCCCTGAACTGCAGAGACAATTCTTATAGTGGCAGGACAGCCAACATCTCCTCTGAGCAGCCACTGAGACACCCAGGTCCCCACAGAAATAAGGCTTTCCCTCTCAGGCCCCTAGCTCAGCTGAATTCCAAGTGCTTCACGTTTCTCATTTCAACCCCATGCTGAGAACGGTCATGTCTTAATCTGTTAAAGCAAGAATGATTTTAATCTGTTGTCTTTTTGCTCTGGCAAGTTACTGGCAGAATGTATGAGTTCAATACTCAGTCGGGGGCCCGGAGGTGGAAGAAGAGCAATGAACCCCTTCAGCCAATGCTGGCTATGCAGGTAACATCCAGTGCCACAGACAGCAGTGGCCAAGGGACAGAGAGAGCAGAGGCACCAGGCAAAAAAGAGCCTTCGGAGAAGAGGAAAGAACTGACTGCAGTAACAAAACCAGCTGCTAAGCCCTCAGCGGGGCAATCAGAAACACCAGGCCAGGCTGGGCTGAGATTGCAAAAGCAGAAAGAGGAGTCTGAGGACAGGGGTTTATCCTCACCAGCCCCTTAAGGCTGGAATTGACTTCCTCTCCCAAAATGAACTCTGCTTTGCTATTAAGCCAGAGTGCATGAGACTCCAAGGCGCTTCCCAACTGACCCCTGATTTAAACAGCCGAAGAATCAGATGAGATTTTTCTCTCTATCTCAGCTGTAAAACAAAAGGTGGCCATAAGGTGTGTAAACCAGACCCAAAGGCAGGATGAATCTGGATGTACCTTTGGCAAGTGCATGTAAAAGCAGGAGAGAAGAAGAGGGAACAAGGCAGAGTCATGTCCAGAAGCATTCAGTGCCCACTGCCTCCTACAGACAGTGGTAGTTTCCCTCTAGAAGAGCTCTGCACCTCCAGCAGACATGGTCACATCCTCTGTCTGCCTTTGGGAATGGCAGCATGCACAGATGTACTTTCCCACCAGTGAATGGGGTCTCCTGTCCCTGCTGAGCAACCAAATGACTGAAGAGCGCATCAGGTTAGAAATGCTTGCTGGTAAAAGCTTAAAATATTTTCTTTTCATTCAGTGTTTTATTTCAGCCCTTCCTTGCCCTCACATGTTGCTGTAGGAAAGACCATGGCTTGAAACCAGTTCTGGAGTAGAGAAAACCCACAGCTTCTTGTGGTACCTCAGGCTGTCATGTCAACACTTTCAGCTTATTTCTCTTTTGTAACACTAGCAGCATTCAATATATTCACCTTTGATAATTCCTCTGGCACATTTAATGCTTTACAGAATCAAGTGGAACATACTCAAAAGAATAATGACAGTAAACATGTGGGGTGAAATAATCTTTTCTGAGTGTGAGCATGTGTAATGTAAGTGCTGTCTAAGAACCTGATATAAAATAAACAAACCCTACAAGATTTTATAAAATTATTTTGATCTGAAGAAAAGTAATTATAAATGATGACTTAATACTCCATGTCTTGGCTTGTTTTCTTTCCTGATTGCAAAAAAGTTTTTTGACAATGAGGGGCTGTTGTCAGGTGGCAAAAGAAAATCTCAGTTTAAGCTGAGCAAGGGTGGTCAATGAAGATTTTATTAAGTCTCTCACATACATTGTTTTTGGTCATACAACTAAAGACTCGGATGGAGAAATCCACAGTAATTTCACCAAGGATCCTACACTTCACAAAACCACCCATCATGGTGCTGTGACTCTTTGCTGTGTTCCAAAGGAGTGTCTTGACTCAGGAGAAACTTCCCTAACACACACAAATCATCTTCAGTCAAATTTCATTGCACAATCAGAAACCTAGTGTGTAATGAACACCACAATGATACAGATAGGAAAGAGTGATTTATACTCTGAGCACATTATCAGGTTACTGTGTCCATGGCAGTTGTCATAGCATTGTTTGACCCTCCAGCGCCAACAGGGCCAGCCACACATTCAGTGGTCCAACCCACCATTGTTTGCATTTGTTAGCTGTAAATTTAACACATTAAATTTCTATGCATGTTGTTTTTCAGTGACATAGAGAAACTCTGCAGTAACTGGTAGTGCTGCTGTAACTCTGATCTTCCTAGCACTCTGACAGCAATCTACCCATAGGCATACCTGGCACCTCCAAACATTAAATTTTGTTACCTGAAGAAGTTAACTGCATTATTTTCATGACAGGAAGACACACAGGTTTTTGTATTTACTTTCCTGGGCATTTCTTTAGGGCAGCTGCTTTGCTTCCTTGATTATTCTCATTCTACCTCAGTGATTAAGAGATGAATAATTTTTTTTATAAGGGAAGGCAGAGACAGGCTGTAGTTTCAGCCAGGAAACCAGCAAAGAGACAGATGAGTACTCATCTTTCTTTACTGCTGTCCCTGCTGCTGAACTGCACAAGCCTATTTCAATCCTTCTTAGGAAGAAACCCCCAACAGCAGCATAACCTGGTATCACAGCAGGCTCTGAACTCCATGTATGCAAGCACAATGTCATGGCCAGTGCTGCTGGTGCAACAGCTGGGTGAAAACCAACTGCTCCTGTAGTGGTGCCCACATGCTCCGGTCTCAGAACAGCTGACAGTTGAACAACAAGAGGAACCATGGATATAAGAGATGCCAGATCCAAGCACTAACACTGTCCAGAATGATTGCACCCAGTTGAGGTGGGTTTAGCAGGTGTACTCAGCATTTGGGAGAGGGGCAGGTTTAAGCAAGATAAAGCATCCTGTGAGCCCCATGCAGCTCTCTGCATGAGGGAACAAATGCCCTGGCCACAAAGCGCAGCTTCACGCTTCCTCACACTGTTGCTTCCATAGGTGTAATGCTGATCTCCAGCTCCAACTCATTTTTCATCCTGACCTTCCCTATAAAACCTTATTTTGGGCATGCGTAGGGCTGCTTTCCTTGCTTGGGATCTACAAAATCAAGGAATAACAAGGTTTTATATGAGCATTAGCTTTATGCTGAAGTGGCACCATTTTCCTATCAGCTGCCCCTACTACTGTCGATATTCCTCCCTGTGAAGCAATCAAGAATGAATTCAGGTCTCGTTGTGCCAAAGCACATCCATTCATGTCTCTGGCTTGCCTTTGGTAGGACAAAAGCAGAGAAGGCAGAACTGACTGACCCAGATGTTACTTATTGTATCAAACAGCATGTGATACTTTGAATATATTTAAAAGCAACATGTATATTTTCATAAAATAGAGATTGTAATACTCTGCAGCACAGCTTTAAATGTTAGAAACCTCTTCTAATTGTCAGACGAGCTTTTGTGCTTTTTTTATTCAGAAGTGTCTTTTGAGAACACAGAGTCGGTGTCTAGAACTGCCGCTAGATGGACTGAGAGCAAAGATTAAGTGCAGCCCTACACAATAAAAGCATTTGATTATTGGAACAATTAGCTAAGACCATGGGCCCTTTCCATCATTTGAAGCATTCAGAAATCAAGAACAGCTGCTGTGTGCTGTAGAGGGTCAGACTAGATGGTGGGAACAGCCTCTCTGCTCTACAACAGCTCTGTTAGCCTCTGTGAACACAGATACAAGGTGTGAACTTTGCCATTTATTTTAGGGTGATGACACTGACAAGCTGAGATGAGACAAGGAAGAAAGGCACCTGGTTGTTCAAGCAGAGTGGCTGAGGGGCAACAGTTCCTGACCTACAGCTGCCTATTACACGTTATGCAATAATTTTGTCTGAAGTCTACAAAAATCAGTGTGAGTTCTGCCACAGCTTTTGATTGCTTGTGTCTCCACCTATTACACCTCTCTGAAGTACTTCCAGACCTGTGGATTGACACTGCTCTGAAAGTCTCAAGAGCGATTAGGAAAGAGCACAGGCCACTTTTCCTGGCAGGGTCTGATTCCCCCAAGCAGTTTATGTGTGATCACATTACTGGGGTTTTTGTGCTTTTCTCCTAAGTGAATGTACTTCTAAGGCATAAATACTCTGCTTTCATGCTGGTGTTATAAATAGCAGTTGCAATAAACATCAGAAGTCTCAGCTTCTGGCACTGTAACTTCATTTATATCACAGAATATAAAAGTGCTGATACTGTATTTCTTCATGGTCTCAAAGAGACCGACACATGAGAACAACTTCAGCTGCAGAGATGGAGAATGTCTGCCCAGGAGGCTGCTGCTTCGTGACTGCTCACTAGGAGCAGGAGATGGTGCTTGGATCCCCTCAGAGAAGGAGGGTCAAACAAGGGGAGCAATCCTTCTCCTCCTGAGCAAAAAATCTAGCTGCTAGGTTATTTTATGAGACCCAGATTGTAACATCATAATGTAACTAACGTTTTAGCAGCAAGCAGCCACAACTGCATATTGCACATGCCCCAGCTGATCAATTGTCTGACACCTCCAGCCACAACAGGCCCTTTGCAAAGCTCCAGCTGAAAGGCTGAACACAGGCTCAGCCCCCACTGGGCTCCATCCGCACATGCCTTATCTGAACTAGTTCCTGCAAGCTCTTCATGTTCTCACAGGGGAGAAAGAGATACTGGGGGTGACTTATTAAAAAGCAGACATCTAGAAAAGATCAGATGAACTGTGCCCTGAAAGCAGCTCTTTCTGGATGCCTAGATCAGATATCAATGCCTACAGAGTACACACAAAGGTAAATCAGCTGAGTCTCAGCCCAGGTTGTTCAGGTGAGGGCAGGTCTGTGACACTGCACCAGTGCCTGAGGAAGCTGCAAATGAGGGTAATACTGAGTACAGAGGTCAGCCAGGCTCTGCTGCTGCCTGCTCAGTTCTCAGGAGGAGGTGGGGCACCACCCACACTTTGTCAGTGCTCCAAGGTCTGCATTTCTGGGACCTATCTGGGGGTAATTCTGCATTTGGAAGCAGATGTCATGAGATATGCATCAAAGCAGCCCAGTAGAAAAGCCTGGGCCTGGCCAGGAGATTAAAGAAGACAAACACAAGCTTCAGAAAAGTTTCTGCAGCAGGCTGTGTTATGGAGTGAAAGACACACTTGCAAACAAAATAGATAAATACATTTTACTCTGGATTGTATTCAAGCACGGTACCACTCTGCAGTTCTCCGGTACCAAACTTCAGCTGCTGTGGGTCAATAAATGCCTGGGATTGGATTTTGGGGCAGGGTCTGTGCTTAACTTCTGAAGCTTGAGAAGAGCAGTTGGTGAATGACATGGGCAAGGCATGGCTTGGTCAGGCCACGCAGTTGTGCTTCATTTTTGAATCCTTCCTGTGGATAGCAGCTGGGACCATGCAGACTGGAGCAGCAGTTCAATGTTTGCACAGGGCACACCTGGATTGGCCCCACCGTGCCCAGCACTGCCTGCTGGGCCCCTGTGACAGCCAGCTGCGTCCAGAGGGGCTGTGTGTATCCCAGTGCGCATGAACCTCACTCACGGAGGGTCTGCAGGCTTGTTCCTGTCCATGTAAGCAGCAGGGCTGGTGGACCCACAAGTTGCTGTATCTGCACATTGAGCGCAGCTCTGGGCACAGCACCCTGTGAGGGGACAGGGTGGAAAACCCGGGAGCTGCTGGAGGAGGTCCTGCAAAAGGGCAACAAAGACAGTGAGGGGCCTGGAGCATCTCTCATGAGGAGAGACTGCAGGACCTGGGCCTGCTTAATCTAGAGAAGACTGAGAAGGGATCTCAGCATAAATACCTCAAAGGCCAATGCCAAGAGGATGTGCCAGACTGTTTTCAGTCGTGCCAGAGACAGGATGAGGAGCAATGGCCATAAAAAAAAAATCACAAGAAATTCCACCTCAAAGTTTGGAAGAACGTCTTTATGTTGAGGGTGGCAGAGCAGTGGAACTGGCTGCCCAGGGATGTCATGGAGTCTCCCTCTCTGGAGACATTCAAAACCCACCCAGACACGTTCTTGTGTAACCTGATTTTGGCGATCCTGCCCTGGCGACAGGGTTGGACTAGATGTTCTCCAAAAGTCCCTTCCAATCCTAATTATTCTGTGATTCTGTAAAATGAGCACCCCTGGCCACACCGACCCCAGGGGGAAGAGAAGCCCCAGCAACCCCTTCGCCGGCCTGGTCCCGGTTCACTCCAGCCATCTCTCCTTTCCTGCAGGTGCTGAAAGTGATGGCAGAGAAGGACTCTGTGCCGCCCGGTCAGTGACTGGGCAGCTGAAATTCTCTCCGGGCGCTGCTGCGGGGGATGGACATCACTTGAGACAGGGAAGCGGAGGCAGGGCGTTCCCCCCACGGCGGCACGGCTGCGGGGTGTGCGAACAGCCCCGCTGAGCCCTGCTCCTGCTGCCTCCTGGGGCAGCCTGCCCCCTCCCTGCTCCCCTCCTGGGGCTCCGGGCTCCCCCTGCCCTGCCGCACCTCCGCAGTGACACCGACCCCAGCGGTGTGCCCGGCCGGGCCAGGCAGCGCCGGGCCCCGGGCGCTCCTCTCGGGCTGCCCCGCACACCCCCGCACCGGCACAGGGCCCGAGCAGCGGAGGGACGGCGGCTGCAGGGCCCATGAGACCAGATGAGGCAAAAAGAAAAGCAAATTTGAGAAAAGCGAGCAAAAAGTAGCCGGACCCTAACGCACCGTAGCAATGCAGGCGTATTCAGAAAGAGATGATCCCCTTACAGGATTAATCCGTTGCAGGCACACTGGATCGCTCCAGAAACGACCAAATGACCTATTTTCTGTTTGCTTTGAGCTCTTCCCTTCGGCACACTGAACTGGACTCGTTCCTTGCTGTTTATCTGAGACACAGGATGGGTGCTCCTGTATTTCATCACCTACGCTTTTACATCCGCGCAGACCGGATGCAGCCGGCAGGCAGGGACGGATGCTCTGGCAGTTCTCTGCACAGCCATGGACACCAAAGCAAGAAGGAACCATATTCAACCCATTTTCACACTGAATTTCTAAACGCTCCTCCCTGCGATATCCAGCCTGATCACATCTTCCCACTTCATGCAAGCAGTATAACCACACTGACACCTAGAGAGGAGGCTGAGGTTTCTCTGCTGACTACTAGCACCAGGGCTAGCTGTTTGATACACTTACTCTGAACTGTCCTTACAGATGTAAAAGCATGGAGCCTGTGGCAGAAGCATCTACGAAATCAGACACCCCCAGAGTTTCAGCGGGAAAAAAAAGCAGTTTGGGAAAAGGACAGCATTCAAAGAGATCAAAAGGGACACCACTTTCTGCCAAAGGGTATTTCCTAGTCCCTATACCAAAATACAGTAGTATTTGCATGCCATGAAAAGGTGAGGACTAAGATCCAGATATGAAACTTCACCTATTCAGCCACTACCCAGCTCTGAAAGTGTCTGAAGAAGTTTGACACCTTGTTCTGTCAATCACCACCCTAAAAGCCTCCCCAGATATCTGAACACCCCATTTGAGCCTGCCCAGAGTCCCACCAATGTCCAATAGCAACATGTCAAGCTCAGTGATATATAAACCTCAGTAAGGAATTTCCTGAACGACTCTTCTGGATGCCAGGATGTGTTTTGGTGTCCTACCCACCCCACTAGTGCTGGAGGGGATGAGAGAGAACAGAGAAGTGAGCAGAGCATTGGTGCAACTCTCCCTGTCTGTCTGCACAGGGTGGATGGTGTCCGTGGGACAGCTGACAGGTAACCCACTTTAGTGCACCCTCCAGGACCAGCAGAGCTGCAGCTCTTACCTTACACCCTTTTGTCCCCTCCCCACCCCTGCTGTACATGGAGTGAGGGAGCCAGCTCGGATGATCAACAAAGAACTGAAGTAACAGACAGTTCAGGATAGTATTTCAGGGTTGTTCTGACACTTAGGACAGGGATTTCCTCATGCACAGCCAGTGTTGTATCAATACCATGTTCTTACGTGCTCCTGAAGACATCCTGCCCCATCACTGAACCAGATTTTTCCACAGTTAAAAGAGCATGAACTTACCCACTTAACAAAATAAAGCAGCAACCAGCCCCAGGGTGCCTTCAGCCAGAACTTGACTGTAATCACTCTGCTGGCTCTTCTTACGTAAAAGATTCACTGTCCTTTCAGCTTTGTTAGCTGTAGGTCATGACAGGTGGTTGCAACCGAATGGTAGCTCAAGGGATTAATCCAGAAGGGACTGATCCTTCCTGCCCATTTTGGGGCACCAGTGCATATGCATAGCGGGTAAAACTCCGTTGTTCCAGCCTGGAGGCCTAACACACTTGCTGTAAATCCATACAAGTAGCTACTCAGCTCATGGAAAAATAAGTTCATGGTCTCTTGAAGAAGAAAGAAGATATCTCCCAAGTTTTCAGCAGTCCTGCTCTATTTCCAGCAAGAAAATGTTGAAAGCTCTGAAGTGCCCACATTGGCCACATGTTAAACCAGACAATCAGTAAAGTTCAAAATTAAATTACTTCCTTGATTAAGAGCTTTCAAGGCCTCAGGACAAGAAGGAAATACAGGCCCTTTGGCTTTTTTACTTTAGCAAAGTATTTCTCAAATTCATTCCTTGGTCTGGCTTCACTCTCGAGATGCTCTTCATGGAGCTGAATGCAAAAAGCCTCCTGTGCCTGCCAGTCCTTTCTCATTACTTTTGATGCACAGTCTCTGTGGAAACTAAAGCTAAAAATAATCACCCTCATCTCCTCTACTAGCGCATAGTATTTTATTCTCTAACCGTAATTGCTTGATCTACCTGCATTTATGATTTTCTAGGAATAGACCTTCCCAGTACCATGCCAATGTCAGTTTGAGTGGGGTGCTGCCGGTGTTGTGCCTGGGATCATGGCTTGTACACTGCCATAAAGATGCCTTGCGTACCACAGTCACTACTGGGAACTTCTGAAAACCCCAAGTTCAGCTCTGAGCTGCTGCATCTTGAAGAACTCTACTACAGTTTTTCACCTTTGGACTCATTATTAGAATACTGTGTCCTTTTCTCTCCTCTCTGCTTCTGATCAGGGTTCTTTTGTTTGCTGCTCAGCTCAAAGTGGAATGCCCAGGTGAACTGCAGGCTGTTTCCATGGTGTAAACAGGACCTGCTCCAGGGCAGTAGAAGCACACCATGCCAGTAAAGGGCCCAGAGCCAACGCTGGCCCTTTTGAAGAGAGGGAAATCTCCCAATGCAATATTCCATGAAGCCCGTGTGTAAGAGTAGGTCAAATCCAGTCTCAAGGCATCACAGTCTCCTTTTGCTGTGTGCAGACAAGGCTGGTGCATTGTACCAGAAAAAATTTTTTTTCATTAGATAGTCAGCATCTGTCCTTTGCAGTTTGCACAGTCTTTTGTTTCTTTGCTGGACAGCAATCTTTATGTCACTGCAGGCAGAGACCTCGACAAGCCACTAATGCCACCCAAATGCCAACTGAAAATCTGAGCAATGTAAGAGAATCTACAAAAAAAACCCCACCATTGAGATCTTCCATGCTACAGCCACCTCACTGTGGAAGAAGAGGTGTGCCATTTCAGCTCATAGAATCAGGCACAATATAGGATAAGTGTTCTCTAGCTATTTTAGAGTGATTATGAAATGAAACCTGAGGATACAATTCCTGTATTAATGTGACTGTTGAGGGAGCAGCTAAAACATTTTGTTCTGCTAGAGCCAGTGTAAAAGCAGAAAATAGTTTCTCTGATCTGAAAGCTGTTTAAAAAGAAAATACTACAAAACTTGAAAAGGAGTACAGTCTAGTGGCTCATAAAGGTAATAGTGAAATACAGTATTTTCAATTTAGAAAAAGAGAAAGAAAAGCCACAGAAGCATAAAGCAGGAGAATCCAGCAGAAGGATTAGCATGCACAGTGCAGCCATTCACCCCAGAGCAAAGGAGAGCTCTAAGGGAACCTGATCACATTAAATGTGAATCTAAAATTAGATGCTTGCAAAAGCAGATTAGGATGCAAAAATTAAAAATAGCTGCTGTATCTGCAGAAAGTGGTGGAGAATTAGATTTGAAGTCACCAGAGGAAGATGATATAGGGAATGTTATGTATAGATGAGAAAATAAAAAGGAGCTGGGAAGAACAGCACGTACAACAACAGGCAGAATACCATCCCAAGGCAGGGGGCACAGCGCATAAAATGACTACTGCTTTACATGACAAGGAGTAACCCAGGGGACTCAGCTGCTGATCTTAGGCCACAGAAAGCAACAACTCTGGACTTGAGTGTGGGCTACTTCAAACTTTAAATTAAATTGAAATGAAACAGGTGAACTGATTAAACTTTTGTTAATACCAGTTTTTACTCAGATTGTGAGTAAAGTGTCAGCATACAGCCTCCTCCATGACTGCATTAGGTCAAATGGCTGCACAGACAGATAAGGAGGAAATGCAGCTGGCAGCAATAACATGAAGTCACAAGCCAAGAAAAGACAGAGCATGTTTTAGGAATAAATGAGGAGTTCCTCAGTTGTTGACAGGATGTAATAGCGAGTACAAACCACCTGTTGCTGATAGGGCACAGGTACCTGCAAGCAACAGATACAATCTCCTGGCAACAACAGAAATCAATCAGATTCCACATGCCCGATGGATTAGGAGAACCGGCTGTCCAAACACACCCCTACGATTTGCAAAAAATGCTGATGGAGCAAAATGAGAAGGAACCTAATTAGAGAGCTAGAAGAATATTCTTACTGGGTATTATGGGTTTGGTCCAGGAGGTAAGGAAAAAAATAAAAAAGAAAAGCCTGAGGGAGCATTCCAGTGTCAGCCAAGCAGAACCCACAGTGAAACATTAACTGAAAACATGGATAGCACAGAATAGGATTTGGCAGGGGCAGGCTTCCTTAAGGAAAGAATGGAAGAAAAATATGGTCAGGGTTGGCACATACTCCTGTACCAGCTCAAGTGCTTGTCCTGGAACAAAGGGCGAAACCTTTGACTATCCACGTGGGCACAAATTTTGAGGATGGCACAATACAGCTCTATATTGCTACCTTCCCAACTTGGGATGAAGAACAAAATATCCAGGCAAGAAGAGTGCTACTGAGTGCAGGCAAGATTTTGGAACCTGAAACTGAAAATTATAAGTAGAAGCCCTTTGATTGATTTTTCCGTGTTCTAAATATGTAGAGCTTGTAGGAGGGCAGCGTTTATAAGGGTACGCCTGGATTCACTTGTCATCACAGAAAGGAATTCCACATTTGAATCAGTCTCTAAAATGCAACTCTATAGTGTTGCCAATGCGACTGGATCTTAAACTTGAAGAAACCCCTCTCATCCCCTAATATTTAAGGAATGGGGATGCACTCCTATCCTGTAGCATTCTTTTGACTAAATAGTTATTCAGCTTAGTATTTCAAGGTGATTGAGCAGCAAAATCTGGCTTCTGACTCTGGTGTCCCTGACAACTTTGCTTTAGGCAATATAGCAAACACATTAGGAATGAACACATACTAAATACTGCCACAAGAATAAAAGTAGATGATCCACAATGATCCAGAATGTTTGATGTGCCATCGTGACTTACTCAAGAGCGGGGCCTTTGTGGAAGCACTAGGGACTATCTTCAGGCAGTTTCCAAGCGTGAGGTACCCTACCAGCTCCCCAGGAGTTTACAGTAGGGCAGGTAGCCAAACCAGCTGTGCAGCATGGACCCAGGCTTAGGGGCTGCTCAGTTCTAGGAAATGGGGAAAAATAAACAGGCTGCAGCTACCTTGTGTCCACAAGCAGGTGATGAACCCACAGTCTTACAGCTCTTCTCATCAAGGTGCCACCTGTCTGCCTTCTTTCTCACCTTCAGGGAGAAGAGCTCCACCCCCCAGCTTCCACTGCGAGCCAAGCGTGCAGGAGAGCCAGAGCCTTGAGGAATTCACCACCCATCACAAAGCACTGTTTGGCTCCAGCACAATCAATTCTAGCAATGCTGCTGGCCTGCCAGCTGATGTTTCAGTGTCCCTACCCCAGCCTGTGCTGCAGATGAGTTTGCTAGCTGGGGTGACACGGCCAAAGGGACACAGACCCCAAAGCGACTCTATTCTGCACTGTCAGCACTGGATCCTGGGGATCTGACATTGCCAGAGCTCTCTTGGATTTGATTTCCTACTTCTTCTCCTGCAGGTTGGTGGCAAAGCTCTCAGCCAACACTCACATGGTGCCAGCTACCACTGCAGAGACTCTCCTGAGAGTTTGCACACACAGAATATACATTTCTCAGCATTGGCACGGAGGTCTGACTGCCAGATCACTGGTCACAGCAGCCTAAACCACAAAGTACTTGCTTCCTTAAACACCTCCTAATGCTAATGGATTCTATTCTTCACTGAGGAGTTCTCAATTGCTACCCCATTCTGACTCCTCAGCTTTATTTTCCTTCACTGCCACCTTACAGCCTTTCTTCCCACTGTAGGTTTGTGACCAAAATCCCCGTTCTCTAGCATCACACCAGGGATCATACAGCACTTGACTTGCTAGGGCTGCATAACTCTAGCCTTCTACCAGAATAATTCCTGCAGTATGAGAGGATTTTTATGAGCTTGCTCCACTGATGGCTGCAAGAAAAATTGCTGCCAGCTGAGGATTACTTACCTGTAGAGAGCTGGCAGAAATCCAGGCCCTTTGTTCCCTCACTACAGAGGGATCGAGCACGCTGCATCTCTTGATAGCACTGGTGATTCTTGTGCAGTCAAGATAAAGCTGGTAAATCAGACAGTCTTCCCCCTCCCCTGCCGTGAGTAAATAAGCCACAATGTTTTGGTGCTCCCAGCACAGATATAATGTTAATTCAAAGGCAGAGACAGCTCAGCCCTTTGTGGGTGCCTAGGGTAAATGAGAGCAGCTGCATGCTCCTGCTGCATGTTGCTTTCCATTTTATCTCAGCTGCAGGACTTGAGCAGCCATCAAAGCCTGCAGTATTCTGCATCAGTCCCCAACCCCCACAAAGGGAGATGAACTTTATCCTGATGAGCCAGAAGTGCACATGGGGTTACTTTTCCTTCTAAAAATCTTGTTTACTGTGGTCTATGCATCACACTTACCTTAGCCTCTTAACAGCAACCTGGCTCTGCATTTAGCTCATTGGAACAGACACACTGGCAGCCTGAATTTCTACAAAATGCAACCACTTACTTGTGACTGTCTACTTTACCAGCTACAGTCCTGCCTGCTATGTTACATCTCCTTGTCTTTTGAAGGAAAGCACTCTGGGGGTGGGATGCACCTGTTTCTTCTACAAAAAGAAGCAGGGTAAGTGTCAGCCCTAGGGAAACTAGGGATATGCTTTTGAGTGCACATGAAACTTCAGATTTTGTTGAAACCATCAGTCACTGTGCTAAGCTTTCCAACTCTGTTTGACTTGTTGGTTAGATCTTAGCCATAAGTGAGGCCTGTACTGATCTAATGCATTACTGCCCTCATGCATGCAAAAATACTCACAATTACCATTTTGTAACTAGGCTGTGCCAATGAGTAACAGGTCTGCTTGAGACAAAGTAGATAAGCACGTAAGAAATAGACAGGAACACAGTCCTGTTAAAAATATTGAAGATTAATAAAAGAATATTTTAGCCACATCATGCATAACCTTAAATCCCAAAGACTGAAAAACCTAACTAAGGTGTAATTACCATATTTTTCTCTTAGACAATACGAGAACAGGAGTTTTAGATTTTAGGATGAAATACATATTTTTAAATAAATAAACATGCACAGTGATGCAAACAAGTGACCATTGCACTTATTACTTCCAAAAAGCAATTCAAATGAAATTCTGGAGAGTTATAAGTTATAAAAGCCCCTTCTACGAGCTGACAGAAAGAAGTTCTAAGCAGCACCTGGCAGCAGTAGTCCACAGGAGCGATACATAATCCTACTTAAAAAAACTACAGGGCCCCAATGTAAAAGCCCCCCTGCAGCACAGGTGACTCCTTCAGCCAGCACGGGCAGCAACAGCTAAAGCCATGCCCTGGAACATACAAAGCCAATGCATTTTCATCCACTGCTACAGCAGTAAAGACCCAAGGCACTTTTCTTTCAGCAGCAGTCATACCGACTTTATTATATCCTCTGAGACTAAAGTTTGCTATCAGAAGGTCAAGTGCTCGGGGAAAACAATCACAATTTACATTATATACACATTATTACATCAATTTTCATCAAACAGTTTAAACAAACCAAAAAACCTGAACAGCTTCCTTACTAGGTTTGTCAAAACATTTGTTCTGGGCAACTCACAGGGAGTCAGACACCTTAATAAAGGAGTCCACATGAGAAGACCCAAATATTGCTCGCAGTGAATGAGTCCAACAATATCAATGAAGAATTTGTCATATTCAGATGTCTCCCCTTACATCCTTTCACACAAAAACTTCATTCATGAACCTCAAAAGTAATACAAAGAAGCCTAAGCAGTAGCAGAATATATCAACTTTGATTTCTACAGTATTTGTGTTTTGGGCCATACTTTATTTTTCCTTCCTCCCCCACCTCCTTCAAGCATTTGAATCATCTATTGCACACATATACAAGCTCTCATATTAGTGAGGCTCTGACATTCAACAGATCTCCATGTTCAGAGATTGTCCCAAGCCATTAAACAGTAACAGCATATTAAACACAGAAGTAATGTCCTTCCTGACAGGGCCAGCAGCATATTTGATACAATGATCTGAAAGGAGTATCTGGAAACCTACACATCTTGGCTTCGACTTTGACAGAGCTATGAATTCTTCTCAGGTAACTTTTGCAAGGTGTCAGTGATAGGAAGAAACTTAATTGCGTTTTCACATGCCCTGGGTGAATTTACTTTTCATTTTTCAGAGAAGTCTTGTCAGAACTAAAGATGATGCAGTATTAACCCAGATACATTTGCGTCTCAGCCATCCTTCCTAGAAGGCTAATTTAAGAACCAGAATGGGTCAGCATCCAGATAACCCCCAAATTTTGCTCTTCAAAGACTGTAATATAATGCTGCACAACCTTGAAAGACATAATATATTTAATGATAATTAAACACTTCAGCTGAAGTACCCAAGACCTTACATCAAACCAAAGTATAAAATAGATGTTTGTATGAATTATCAGTCATTGTTGACATGAATCCTAATGGCTCCGTGCTCTTGGTAGTGTGATGTGAAAGTGGAAGCACTTCAAAATACTGACTTGTTTTATACTCTTTCAGTCGGACTTTCAGAAATTCTGTTCCATTGGCTGTGCAAGTTGGTGTCCTTGTATATAAGCCAAACATTTCCTGCCCATAAAATCATATTAAGCAAGCCAAACACCTGTAAGGTAAAGAAAAAAAGGGGAGAAAAAAAGTAATATGAAATTTGTTGTATTTGATTGGTTTTTTTCTTTTTTTAAAAAAAGCCAGAGTATGCCTTCAAGGCAAACCAGAAATAAGCACTATCTTTGGCACCCCTTTCATTTGGACAAGACATTTCCTCAATCTTCAGAGTATTATAAGCTGTTTTAGCCAGTTAAGAGAGTTCTTCGTAGACCAGAGAGTCAAACTTACTCTATCCTTTGCACAGAATTAGACAAATTCTTTTCAGTCACTGAGCACTTGTGCATACACACCCTCAGACCAAATGAGTAATTATTATTGGGCCAATGAATAACATTAAGTTTTGAAAATCAGGATTCCATAGAAAGTTCATACAATAAGCCTAATTTGCTCTGCTATGAAGGGTTCTTTGTACCAAACACGAGCTTTATACTATTGTGTAACAAGGAACATCAATTTGATGTGTAAAGAGGCTCACAGTTCAGTAAAAAGCCAGGTTCAGCACCAGCACAGCATTTCCTCCTTACTTATATCAGTCATCAAACCACTGGGGTGGCTCAGTAAGATGTTTTAAGTTGCTCTTGGCTACAGGCAAAAAAAAGACACACGTGCTTCTGGAACTGCTGCCTCTAACAGCTCTAGAGGTAGATCCTGCAAATTGTTTGTCTTTATTCTGTTTAGAAGAAAACTTGTTTCCTCCAAGAAATTATTCGCTCAGTGTTCTACCACAGAATGAATGGACCTGCATGACTAATAACCCATAAAGAAATCATAACACAGAGCAACACATGCAATCAGTGGAACAGCACTCTCAGGTACCATTTGCTGTTTTCCAATGCATTTGTTGTGCCCATATGGTGGAAATCATACATACCACAGACACATTCAGAATTCCCATGCTGGTCACAGAAAGAAAATGGCAGGTTGTCCCTGGTGCTTTACAAGATTCAATTCCCGGAACGATGCTGGCTCCTGTGGACACCTTGATGTCAGCAAGCGCCTTTGCCCAAACAAAAGTACTGAGCAGCCACAGAAAGGCTGTCAAGACACTGATAGCCAGGTCCTACACAAGAGAAATACTCATTAATAGGTTAAAAAATGCAGGAATATACATGAGAGCAAGGCAGAGACAGTATCAATTATGTCACCAAGATAACTGCAGCAGTCTAATGATCACAAGCAAATTTAGTCACTAACAACGTTATAACTACAACTCAGTGTTGATAACCAGCTACAAAACTATATGCTTATGCTTGTGCTTGATAGACATATAACACAACCCTAACATTTGCGAGAAATCTGATCCTAAAATCAGATGCTTAGCACTTATTTTACGAGTATTTAAGCCAAAGTTAAGTAAAGTGAGGGTGATGGGAGAAGAGCAGAGGATTCAAATCTGGATGTCTGATATGCTAAAATTTGGCTTGAGAAGTCACTAAGTCCACTCTCAAGCATGCTATGAAATTTCTCATTCAGAGCTTCGATATTGAAGGTGACTAAAATTCACGAGGTAATTATTTCCGTCTGCCAATTGCAGCAGGTGCTCTATACAGAGAAAATTCTCAGATTAACACAGGAGGTCCCACCTGTGGAACAATATTATATTCAAATGCATGATACAAAAGAAAAGTTGAGGTGAAGGTACTATTCACCTGGAAAAGTGAAAGCTCATTCCACTGCTTCAATAACTGCATAAGGTGTGATGCCATGGATGGCCAAGGGCTTTGGGTCCCCTTTTCTGCTCGATTGCTGCAGTGACCAGTTCGACATATTTGTGTTCACGCTCCATTCAACTTTTGTAACTACTGCATATCCACCAATTATTCTTGCATTCACAATATTTCTCATATCTTTGTAGTTTCAAAGTAAAAACGTTCAAATATACTAGTATTACTTACTGTTAGTGGAAACTTGTTATTTTGCTGATACACATGGTTATATCCAATATACACCACAAGGGCAGTAAGGCAGTAGAGGAACACCAGTGCTGCCAGTGTAACAAAGAACTGTGCAGAAGAGGAGAAGTTGCCCATGAGGTAGACATCAGTCCAAGTACCACCACAGCCTTTTGGGTCTGGTGCACTAAATAGAACAGTATTCAACCTGTGAAGATTATATCCAGGTAGTTTAGAGATTACTATACAGTGGGAACTTCATATAATTATGCTTCATACTTCACAATAACAGCACTTCAGCATTATGACTGTATAAGTCTACTCTGAAAGATACATGATGCATATATAAATAATCAGTTATGTAGCACAAAAGTTTGTCCAGCTACCTGAAGATTGTGCCAAATCCTACGCTGAGATATGCAATAGTACCTTCAGGAGAAGAATCCTAATCTCATTTTTAGAGCAGCTGAACAAAAAATCCCCAATCTGGAAGCAGACTTAACAGCACTGTTTTAGAGACTGGCAGCTAAAAAAGGTGATCAGGATTTAAAAGGCATTACAGCTACAAAAACACTCAAGCGCTGAAACTGAATAAATAAAGCCTATGTGCCTAGTAGTGACCACTTCGTGAGCAGCACAGGATTATTTCAGATCCCCACACTCCCCTCCAAATGTTATTACAATGCTGGGTTTTGTGACCAAATTCTGTACTGTTGTAGTGTTTTTTGCTGGCTGGCCACTGAATCCATTTCTGTATTTATGTTCTTGCATTTATTGAACACATATGGACATATGCACTCATCATAGGTGAGCTGCTCTTTCAGCTGCAAGAGCACAGAGGAAGCCTCCTTCCTCCTGCTCCAGGATAGGAGCTTGAGAACACTGCAATAACACTGAAGTATTAGGTTTTTTGTGCCCAGCACCTTCACCAAGACAATGGTGGAATAAACTGAAAAGACTTTTCCATTCAGTCTTTGAACAAAAATAGGATAATGACACATTCAAAATAATCTTATCTGGGCCTCCAAAGCAGCTACAAATTAACGAAGAATGAGGTTATTCAATAGATTGTCACAATAGATTGTGTTGTTTTGCTTACTAATTACTTTCTATGGCATTAATGCACTGCCAGACTACAGCTTAAGGTAGAGTCAAAGAAAGCATGATACAGTCTACTGCCATTTCTACCTGCTTCTACAGGGCACTAAGAGCTACAGTGCTTTGAACAATTACAACTAAATGTTCATTTTTTGCTGCTGCAGAGCAAGCCAGAAGTTTCACATCTTCACTTATACAGTAAATACATAGTCGTAAGGAGACAGATGGGGAAAAAGGGAATAATAAATCATTAACAAGTAATAACTGAAGAGCTAATGCTCACCTGAATGGATAAGCAAAACCAGCTGTAATTGTTTTGTTTACCACACCTTCGCAGGAAACTAGAAGTGCAGTTTCACCTTGAAAGCCTCCACACGTGGCAAAAGCAAAGACAGCAAGAATCTATAGGAATTGATACATAGACACATTAGTGCACACCACTAGAGCTCAAAGAAGGCAAACCTCAACATTTAGCTGACATAGCTAAAGAAGATAAGAAATAGCAACAGCTAGCAAGGCTGAAGTATGAAGTGACGTCAAGAAGAAAATACCGAGTTTCTAAAATCCAAAAGCATAAGCAACACTTCTAACTAAAGCCCATCTGAAACTGCTTTCTATTTATTTTATTTGTAGTTACACAGAAAATTTTTTGTGTGTTTGAACTTTGTCGGGTTTTTTTTTTAATGCTAACAGCCAGCATAGTTTTCTTGCAGATGATGAAGGAACTATTTTTACAAGCCTCATATATCCACAACTATAAATTTAAGTAACTGGAAAGTACATGCTCAGAGTATCACACATCAACTTGACTCTCTAAATAGCTTTTATTTTCCCTTTTTTCACTATCCAGACCCTAAACCCCCAATCATCAGAACACCCAGTATCAAAAACTGCTCTAACACACTTGTAATTAACACATTGAGCTTATGTATCTGCTATCCAAGGGCCTGGCTGAGGAGCAGCCCAGAGTTGGACACCCAGCACCAGAGACCTAGGGCAGGCTCTGTCAGCCCAGTAGCTCATAACTCTCCAGGGGTACCCAGCCCAGACACTGGAGCAAAGCCAGGCCTAGGGCAGCAGAGGAAACAGCCCCCCCCCCACCCCTCCAGCTCCACTCACCCATTCAAGGACCTTCACAAAGCCCAGAGGCTCTAGGAGCATGCTGAAGTCCACCCTCAAGCCCACCATCATGGGAGAGACCAAGGCAGCCAGCAGGAACCAGGACCAACACCAGCCAACTGGTAGAGCATCCCCCAGCACCTTCATATAGGGGCACCCTGTGCCACACCCGCTTGCCTGGAGATGGGGATGGACACACCCACAGATACTCAGCTGGGGCTCTTCAACCCCAGGCTTTGTTTGTGGGATGGGGAAATGATGCAGTGCCTGTCACAAGGGGGAATAGAATTGGCTGTTTTGTGCAGTGAGGCAGCAGTGACTTCTTCCTTTCCCCCTTTCTCAGCCCCTTCCTCTTCCTCTCTCCCCACCCAGCACACTTTGGACAGTCATATGTGCCATACCTTGTGTTTGGTGATTTGATGGCAAACAAGGCACCTGACAATCCATGTGCTTGCCAAAATCTCATCAATTACCTTTGACTTTTTAAGCCCTGATTGTTTTATGTGACTGCACTTTGTTGCTGATATGTTAATCATCAGTAAAAGTGAAGAGCTAAAACTCATGCTGAAGAAGGTTTGAGGACTGCCAGAGGGACTGCCCTCTTCTCTCTTCCCCAGCCAGAGACCCTGGATAGCCAAGGCGGCCACAGGCACAGCACTTGCTGCTGCGGTTTCCTGGCTCTGATTCAAGATCCTGTAGGAGCTTCTTCTGGGATTGCTAGGGGCCTCTGAGGAGCACCAGAGTGTCTGGTGCTGCTCTTGGGAAAGGGTGGCTACAGGAGGCTGTGGCTGCTTCTAGCAGGATCCACCTGATCTGGCAGCTTATAGCAAGACCTGCAAGCAGATCCTGGCCAAAGGTCCTGGGTTGCAGCTGAGGCCCGTTATTGCTGCCAGGCAGCATTGAAGAAGGTGCTGCGGAGATGCCAATGAAAGAGCTGGCCTTGAGTCCCGTTCCTGGGTGTAGTTAGAGGGTGCAGCAGCTTGTGCCAAAGGGCTCCAGCAGCCTCCACAGGGCAGCAGATGGATGCGTGCTCAGCTTTGGTGGTGGTGGTGTGCTGGGGTTCCCAGTCCCAGCAGTGCCAGATCAGCTCTCCCTTGGCTCAGATGGAACTGCTGAGGGGAGTGCAGCTCTCCAGTCCTGGGGCTGACAAGCTGAGGTACCCTATGGACCTGATACTGACAGAGAAGGAAGGACTGCTCAGGGCTGTGGAGGCTGGGGGCCTGACTGAGTTTGCTCTGTGACAGATGTTACTGCTGTGAATAAGTCATGGGAGACCAGCCAAGGGTAGGAATACCGGAGGAAGCTTCCAGGCTGGGGACTATTTGTGAGAACAGTAGCAAAGCCAGCATTCTGCTGGCCTAGGGCTGCACTGCTGCGAACTGCCTGAACAGCTACACGGTTTGCCATTCTCACACAGTTCAAGGAGGATTTTTGACCCTAGCTTTCTGTGCAATGACCAAGAGAGGTGCTGACATTTGCCTGCTGCTACGGATCCTGGAGGGAGTCCAAGTTAAAGCTGCTCTTTCTGTTCTTTCACTGCTTTGTAAAATAGTACATAAATCTCGCAGAAAATCCACTGTGATCCAGACAAGCAGTGCTGAGGGTTTTAGCCACCTTGGTTAGCTTCACTGCCTGGATAGCCAGCACCTTTAAGGAGTAAAACAGGAGTATAAAACCAGGGACAGACCAAGGGGAAATATCTATTTACTCATCTTCTTGACATCCTCCATGCCAAAGAAAATCTGTTCCATATATAAGTGGCGTATACAGTCTTAGTTCAGCCTAAATGAACCAAGTAACTCCCTGTCCTCCCATCCAATGTGCCTCTGTAATTCTTTTCTGTCTTCCTTCTTCCATGTATTCTACTTAAACCTCATAAGCAATGTATGTCCCTGAAAATACATGTAGACGCTTGTTTGATGGCTCTCCTTTTTTGCTTGTCAGTTACTTAAAATAATTTCTTTACTTAAGGCATTTTTCAAAAATGCTCTTTGTTGTGATTTTTATGTTTTTTCTTCCTCAAGTCTGTTCAGATGTCAGATGTCCAGTATGGATGTACCTGAACTATATACAATGTTCTAGCTGTGGGATCATTAATTCAAAATTGGAAAAAGCTCTTAATTTTTTGCTCCATATAACTTATCTTTCCGCTGGTGTTAAAGGTATTTTGGAACATTTACGCTAGTGGATTTAATTCCAAAGTGATACCAAACATTTAAAATACAGGTGGTCCTTCCAAATGTCTAATTTCATAAACTGAAACCAATTCTGGATCAAATTTCTGCAAGGAAGAGTTTAAACAGTGTGGGAAATGGAGTTACAGAAATCTTGCAGGTGCTGACAGAGAACATAAACAGCACTGTGCTAGAAGAGATAGAAATGGATACATGCTTCAATTTGAGACCTTGGCGAAGGCTGCCCGAGTTAGAACAGTGAGCTTTTGCAGTTTGAAGCAAGAATGTAGTTTTGCAGTTTTACAAGAAATATGCTTTATAAACGTAGAAACTTATTTTAGTAAGTAGAAACATGTTTTATGCAAAAAAGAATTATGATAAATAAAAGGGTAAAGAATTTTAAGTTTAACAATAGACTTCATAGTAGAGTTTATTAGAAAGCTAAGATGTGACAATATCAGCCTGTGCAATAGGCCTTAATAGCAATGTGATGATTGGTTAAGAAAATACACATTGCGGTAGAATCACGTACGATGATGATTGGTACAAATACGCTAGCACGCTTTGTGGCATTTGCTTATTGGCTTAAAAAAGTATATAAGGCCTTGTAAAAAAATAAAAAGTACTGCTTCTCCTTCTTCTTCGGCTCTGCTGCTGCAGCCGCTGCCGCTGCTGCTGATACTGCTATTGCTACTGTAACTGTTGCTGCTTTTGATATTAGAGACGCTGTTCATAGCATCTCTCCTGTTTCACCTTTCAATAAAAATGAGACTGATTCTGCAATAAATCATCGCTGTGACATCTCTCAGTCATCCCAATCCCACCAATCCCAATGAAACAGGAAGACTGCATATTTGTTAGGAGCACTGAAAAAGTCCACTACAAAAAAATATAATTAATTTTATGGGAAAATCAGCTTGGCTTAGAGAAAGAGTGACCAAACTATAAAAAATTCGGAACAAATGTGCGAAAGGAGAAGTTGGTAATAATATAAATTAGAGGACAGGCTATTGAAGAAAAGTGCCAAAATAGCAAATGTGCCACAGGACCAGTATATGGTCTACAGGCTTGTGGACAACAGTGATGGATTTTTGAAACAGAGGAGGGAGAGAAGAGCTTTCACCAAAGTGAACAGACAGAAATGTGGAATCAACCAAAGAAACAAAAAAAAAAAAGGAGAGAGAGTGAAAAAAAGACTAAGCAGGAACAGCCAATATTATATTCTCTATTTGGGGAAAAGCAGGAGAGTATTAATATGCTAATCATGTAATATATNGAGTTAAGCTTTATGACACAATCACTCACCGTGATTTTTCGGCTGCTAAGTTGCTCCCA
>VZRR01005322.1:1835-117611 GCA_013398015.1 Oreocharis arfaki
GTCCAGGGAGGCAGATGAGGATGGGACCAAGAGAAGATGAGCGAAAGGGTGAAAGAGGAAGTGTTCAGGTTTTTTATATGATGTCAGTAGGGGTGGAGAGAAAGCATCAGGGACCAATAGTCTGAGGGCATAGGGCTGGTACACAGGTAGGGCTAGGGAAAGAGGAGCAGAACAAGGCATCCTGGTCCCTGGCATCCTGGGAGACCTTTTGGTCTCCCTAGCCCAGGGAGTATGGCCAGGGCGTACTTTTCCATGGAGGAAAAATCCAGGGGCTGCTGTGGCTACAGGCTCACAGGCTGCCACAAATCACTATTAAGACCAGAAGTTTTACTTTTCATTTCTTTCTTATTTTGAATTCTTTTTCCATTTTAATCATGAAAGAGAGAGACTGGAGATGGAAAATTTTATAAGAACCAGCTATTTTTTTCAATCCACATTCACCTGTGCATCTATTTAATTTGTAAAATAAACTTCATTTTTATCCTACAATTCTATGTTTCTGTACATCAAAGGATTTATAGTCCTAAAACAAATGATCCCTTTGATGTGATTTACTGACACATGCAATTTAGAACAGCATATGATTGACCAAGCTGAACTGGCTTCTGGTACAGCTTCACTGAAATGTATTACAATTGTAACAATTTATCCTAAAAGGACTTCTTGCAGAAAATAATAATTCACTGTAATTCTCAGGAGACAGTGCATGAGCATTTTATGGAGATTGAGAGCTGGATTTGAAAGATTATGATCGGAGGGATTCTGTGCACTGGATAATGCAGTCAATTGCTTACTTCTGGTTTCAATTAACAATCTTCTAGGGACAGTCAGATAGAGCCTCCACTGGTGTGGATCAGCTTAGCTGCACTGAAGAGAGGAGAGAAATACCACTCATTTACACAAGCTTATTTTCTCACCTGGGGCAAACTACATGATAATGAAACCCACAGGACATAAAAAATGGGGAAAACATATGAACGTGAACGAGGATAAAGAAATAATAAGAAGACAACCTAATGGACATAAGATATCTGAATTGAAGATTAAATGAGGTTCTAGGCTGGAAAATAGAAACAAATCTATCTTTGGGGAAAAGAAGTAATGCTGATACTCCTCTCCAGAACAGAAAGAAAAACCTAGGAAGTGGTAATTGTGTGTGATTTGGAGGAAGTACTCAGATCGGAATTTGACTCTCAGTGCTCATTGACTTTCAATCGGGTTGGGATACTATCTCCACTCTGAACATTCGAAAATCAGTTCATCATCTGGCAGTAGTTTATGGTGGTGTATTCAGGTTTATTTTGTTTGTTTCTTTAAAACATCTAGTAGAATATGGGGATGTAAAACAGCATTTTCTTTTAGGAGCAGAAAAAATGAGTTCAGTTCTCTACAAAGAATCTTTATGTGCATCCAGAATACTGCTTTTGTTTCTGGAGAAATCCTCTTATTTTAAATAAACTAACTTACAAAGGAATTAATGATACCTATACCAGAAGAAGAAAGACACTTACTTTCCAAACGCATGTTTTGTGTTTTCTGTCATGGCAGAATAATGAGATAATTTGGGCGAGGTGTGCATTTTTAATGTTATGTCTCATTGTGTACAGAATAATGGTCCAGTGCAAACTGCAGGAAGCCATAGTTAAGGACAGTAAAACCACAAATGTACATGCTACTAGACATACGTCAAATAATAGGAGTTTGTAAAGGGGAGGACTGGGCAGGCTTACATTCTCTTCTAAATGCCAGCTTTTAAAATGAGTACCCAGATGCAAAGCCTTACGTTCTTAACTTCAAAAAGGCTTTTACAAAGCAGAGAGACTCTTCTGGTTGCTAAGGTTCCTTTTTTCCAGAAAGTGACTCCAAATGGATGTGAAAATGAATTAATAGAGAAACTATTTAACACTGTATGTCTTAAGAAATAATAAATCTGAAAAAATACCTACTTCTGATAGTCATCTTGTTCAGCCACCCCATGTGACTTCAAAAATTTAAGAGATAATACTTTTTCTAGTTTATACCATGGAATCAATGGGATTGCAGATACCCATTTTTATTTCTCTATGCATTTGTGTTTCCATCTCTAAAGTAAAGATGATATTACATACCAAATGATGAATATATTTCCCCTCTACATTTTTAAAATTTACTTCCACATTCAAATACTTCTTTTAGTTATTTCAAAACAACCTACCCAAGAAACTATTTCATTACAGAAACACATCATCTGTGGATACATGTGATGAGTATAGAGAATGATAAGAAATACATGGAGGGGGATGAAACAGGGGTTCTCTGTAACTTGCTGGATATTAACATATATTTTTTTCTGTATAAAGTAGACAGTTTCTCTGTTATGCTAGGAGAAGTGTTTCTATTTGCTAACATTTTTCCCTTTCTGACTCTTTCAGTATGCATACATTTCTCATGTTACTTTCTTCATGCTGCTATTCAAGATTTCCTTATATGATTCATAAAAGCAACCATGAATCCCTTACCCACTTTTAAGCTTTTATATCAGTGGCTTCCTAGTTTCTTACACCTAAACTATGACTGCCTCCCCTCCAAGCCACCCTCACTGCCATCTGTCTCTGTGCATACGCTTGCCTTTTTATGGTTATGACTGCCCCAATGTTCTGCAAATAGCTTGCAAATGTTTGCCCTAAGTAATCTACTCCAATTTCCAGTAGATAGCAGTTTTTAGCTCCTCCTCAGTGAGGCTGGTCTGCATAACTTGTTCAGAGAGACCCTTCAACACTAGATCAGTTCTTTGGCAGTGAGAAGGGGAGCAAAGCCTGTTTCCAATGTTTCATAAACTGCAACTGGCCAGTGGTAAAAATCAATCATTGGATGACTGTCAGTGATAATAAACCTATGGACAGAGGTAAAAGGAAGTGGTTTTGCTTATTTGATTCTCAGCGTGGATAACCTGACTGAAACTCAAGGTCTTGTGTACCTCAGTCAAGTTAGACAGAAATGTTACATCTTTTGTGGGGACCTTGCTGTCTTTCTGTACTACCTAAGCAACACCAGGCTCTCAGCCAGAAACTCCACATCCTTCACTTTTCTTTGCTCTGCAACAAATGCCTGGCGGAAATCTATGGGAGGAACTGTCAGAACCCTGGCCACTGAGGATAGGAGAAGTCAGATTTTAGAGAAGGTGGAATTGAGTGATTGACTTTTCTGAGTTCATACGTGCTGAGGTCAGCCTAAAGTGATTTAGGAAGGAAGATGCTGGTTTGTTCATTATTCAGGTGTCTTCTTTTGAAATCTGTTTAGCTAGCTGCAAACAGGATGAAAGATCTCCAGAGAGAAGAGTGTACCCTGAAGATGAGTTGGTCCAGGTGCAAGACTAAAGATTCTTACATGATCTTGGGACATGACCTCTTAGGCTCATGAACCTTGTATGCTGTTCCAAGCACCCAGAAATACATGGGAGGAGTGGGAGGATGATTCCAGTGTGGAGCACCATGGGTTGTCGAGGAGCTGTGAGTCTTGCTATGCATCCAGCAGCAAAAACGGCTTAAAAAGACACAGAAAACAAAGTTGCCATAGAATTCTTAATTTGTATTATTTCCCCTAGAGTGAAAGAATATTTTGTTTTATTTTTCCCTTATTTTCACTTTTGCCAAAAAATGCAGATTATTTCTTCTGTCAACTGTTTTAGAGCCTCAAGAAACTTAATCTGAGTACCAAGACATCTTGATTCCAACCTTAGTTCAGATATTTCTTGGCAGAAATGTCATGCAGCTTCTTCATTGCTCAGTTGTTACCTGGAAGTTTCTTGGGTTGGGATAAGATCCACTAGCCAAATCACAGCTGGTGCTGCCACAAAGCCCTGAACTTTGGTGTCATCCCAGGTTGGACCAAGTTAAGTATTTGAAAATTAATAGAAAAATCAGTGCATTGAGGACAATAATCTCAGCAACTACTATTGTCCACTGTGTAACAGCTGTGAACAGCACAGGCTGAGAGGATATGTGGAACAGGAACTTGCACTGATTTTGACACCATCCCCAGAGGTTTAGCATTTTACAGAGTACAACCTGAACTTGTTAACTCTTTACGGACAAATCTGTCCTTGTCCAATTAATTTCTCCTTCCCAGACTTTGCATTGTCAGCTCATGACAGACTCAGACTTAGAATATATGGAGTGCAATGCTGGGTGGTCCATTGGGGTATACTCGTGGGAGTATGAATATATTTTTTCTTTAGACTAAATGATTTCACTGTATGAACAGTCAAGCCAAACCCCATAAATGAAGTCTTCTTTAAGCTGTATGACAATATTTTTCATAATGTTTTGCTTCTGTATGATTTTTGCCTTGTCTGGACTGTAAAAGATTCCTTAAATAAATTCAATTACTGTACATTCAATGCTTCTATTGCTCCTCCCTAGAATTTCTGGACTGTGTTTGGCGCTATAGAGGCACAGGTAATGTTTACACTGCAGTCCAGGTACTTATTTTTCCTCAAAAGTCTGGAGGATGTCCTTTGCTTTTTGTTTGGGTACAGCAAGTGTCTTTTGTTGGAAACGGCAAAATATCAGAGATCACAAAGCTCTGGGCATTTGAGTGATTTTTCAGTTTAAATTGGAGAAGACTAGTGCTGACTGAACTGAGAGGGTAAAGAGGAATGCTTCAGTACCAGTGTCCTCCAGCAGCAGAGCCATATTTCAACTACCTCACACATATTTTGCCAGTTATGCTTCTGTTTTAAATCTGCACAGTGTTTCAACAAAAACCAAGGCATGTCCTTCTCCTTATGAGCTTGATATGGCAACTGTGTTTCTTAAGGTATCGCTGTAGATATGAAGCAATTGCTGATGGCTGATTGTTTTCAATAATACCATACAATTTTGCCACACTGTGGTGGCATGGGTAGGTAATGCTATATTAAAATGGTCTTTATCTCTTTGTTGCAGCTGTTTTCTTCAATTCCATTTAACCTGTTCATGATCCTAGTTGTGTACATCCAGAAAAGCATATGTTTGTGTCTGCTACCTCAATACCTCCAAATGTAATGAGTTGGTAGATGTGTGATCTAGTCACCTCCATCCGGTATGAGCTCACTTCGACATGAGATAATTGTTTTTTTCAGATACTTTCTTTTCTGTGCTTCTGCACTGACACTACAGATATCAGGATGCTCCCTTCTACTGTTCCACTTACTTCTAGTGGTAGAGGAAGAAAACGGATGCTCTTAAAAGTATCTGTGTAACCAACCCACATGTAATTTAGTTATAGATATATGCTGAATGAATACATCTGCTGCAGCTAGAGGAGCTTTGGCATTCACAATTGATTCAAAATTATATATTCACGAGGCAAATAACATAATTATTAATTATGTTAAAGTGGATTTAACTTTTAAGGACAAATGTTGTCATTCACCCACAAACTTCATCCATCTCCTTTCCACAATTCAAGACTTCAAACTTAGCATCAGAATAATTGAAGACTTTTTAATGCAGCTGTGTCCCTGGAGTGAGTAGGAACATTTGTGAGGAAAACTCTATAAAAGGTAAGTTTTCAAAGATTAAGAAATGAATGGAATTCTCCTTGCTCTTTTCCTCCCTCATGCTTTACGGAAGGCTGTCCAAGTTTCCCACTGCAAAATAATACTTTCTCTTGAAATTTTTGGGTTTAGTCCCATACTTATTCATTCCATGCTCAACCTTTTTACAGCATAAAATTCTGTTGATATAAACAGAATTAGTCATATTAAATATGTTCTCAAACATTTCTAGGCAGCAGCTCGAAGACAATACAAAAGAACTTGTCTTATCTAACTCCTGCTGTTCATATGATTTTTTTTAACAAAGGAATCAACAGCTCTGAAACATTTAAAAGGATTTTCGAAGGATTTTTCTTCTGAATATATTTGGCTAGAAAAAGAAAAATTACTAACTATCTTGGAAATAATAAAAATATAATCAGCATGTTCTTATTTTTAAGGTTGGAAAAATGAAGCATGAAAGTAGTCAGAATTCCCCAAGGACAAGAAATAAAAAGGTTTGTTTCCTCATTCCAAGATCCCTGGAACCCACAGACATCTCCCCAGTCCCAGGCTGCATGCCCTAAAAGCTGTCTTCTCCACATTTAGACCTTCACATCTGTCATCTCTCATTTCAGTGTTCTGCTGCTTTGTGCTGAATATGATGATAACTTCATATCCAGAGAACTTTCCGAGAGGTGCAATGCCTACTAGCACCCACCTCTGTTCAGGTTTCAGTAAGTATTCCTTTCAAAAACTGCTGTAGCCTCTCTCTGAGAAGTGAATCAAATTCTCATTCTCCTTCAATTTTACTAGAAGTACATAAAAACGAACACATCAAAAAAATTTTAACGAGCTGAGCCTATTTCAGATTGTGTTTTCACATTTCAGGTTCTGGCAAGTGAAAATGAATCTTTGAATAGAAGTTCATCTGCTAATTTGCCATCTCTGTGAAAATGAGGCATTTATAATTTGTGAAGTATTAACATTTCTTTTGCTTAAAAGCTTTGTTGTTGGGTTTGTTTTGTTTTTCTTCTTCTATGAAGAAGCCCTTGGATTTTTCTTTTTCTTGACTTGTGCAACCTGTCTTTCATACCTGTAAATGTTAACTCTTTTTTGGCCTGGAGAATCCTTTTCGCTGCGGGGATGTTCTCCTGAATGAAGGAGATATGATAGGAGGAAGGAGATATGAAGGAGAATGGTAGAAATGAGACATAATTTCCAGAACTTCTAAATGATCACCCAAACATTTTTCATATTCATAAACAACAGCAGGATTGTTGGAACTTTCTTAACAAAATTAATAGTGGGTGAGAAAGAATCATCACTATTTTTCAGTAGCCTATTTCATGCAGCTAAGCAAAATAGAGTGTCTCTATTTAGACCAAATGAAAAAACCAATATTCTTAATTTCCAAAACAAATTTTTTAAGATTACTCTCACAGCATAGAAGACGTGGTTGATGTAGAATTAGACCCCTTGGGATGTGTTTTGCTTCTGATTGTGACATATACCTGGTGTAGCAGTCACCCATGTGTTCTCCTATAGGAGTCTATTGACCTCTTTTCTTAGCATGGAAGTCCTGTTGTTGCTTATGCACTCTCTCCATCTTCCCTTATCAGTGCTATTGGTTAGTGTTAGTGACTTTTGTAGCAAGTGTGTGGATATTTTTGAGGCACTCCTTTTACTTATCCATAGCCTAATTGATATCAGGCTGTGGTTCATTGTTAAAATACAGTGAAAGCCCCTTCTTAATGATTTTAATTATTTCCATGGTATTCTGGGTGTCTGACAGTTGTTTATCTGTCTTTTCAGTGAAAATAATATGTAATAATTTATCTGAACAAAGCAGGCAGATAACATATGATCTTAAAACTGATTTCTACCACAGTCATACTTGCGTGCTTTTTTGTTGACTTTAGTGAGCATCTGTGGCTGGAGAATTATCAGAGCTGTACTAAGAATAATATAATTCTTTGTTCTTTTTTTAAATGCAATCTTGGTTAACTCTACAGAGAAATAGAACATTATACACTAAATTAGAGATCTTGTGAAAACTTTTAAAAATTCTTAGGATGTGCTCCAAATCTAAACAAATTCACTGAACAGATTCCAATTTGCCTCAGTGATAATGCTGGTCAGGGAATTCACAGAAAGGCATATTTCTTTGAGTACTTGAATAAAAATAAAGGTATCAAGAAGCTCAAATTATCAAAACCTAGAGCTGCAGTTCTTAAAAGAGGATGGTAAGATCAACAATCACTACACTGACACTGTAAGATGCTGTGGATGAGGGACATTTTAATGGATGTTGGATTTGTCTTACAACACACTTTGCATAGCTTAAGCATCATTTGTGTTAAAATCACTTGATTTTGCAAGAAAGACTAACACCTATCTCAAAACTCTAAGAGTAGCCACCCAGAAATGGGTTATCAACTGTCTGTGGATAGGTAATGAAATCAGACATTTAATTTTATGCCAGTACTTTAAAAAAGAAATAAAACCCCAAAGTAAACCCCTTTGATTGAAAAAAAAATTCTAATTAAAATAGAGCAGTAGCTCAGGACTTTCCCTTCCTTTAGATTATATGTGCATACATAGTTGTTTAGGTTTTTTGAATTAATTTTTAATTTTGCAAATCTTTTTTTACTGCTTTTGGTTATTTGTTTCTGTTCTGTCCTGCTGTTCAGAGAATATATTTTGTGTGATTCATAGATGATTGAAGCTAGCCTGAAGATCCCCATATACTCATCTATATTTGGGCCAAGTTTCTGGTTTTCTAGGTAAACATTCATATTCAAGGATTCGTGGCTGCTTTCAGACCTAGCACAAGTAACCTAATAAATATACAAAGTTCTGGCATATTTTGCCTTCAGGAAGAGTGTCAATGAGGAGTAAAAGATTGAATATAACTTAATGTCAGTCTCAGCTGGAATAATTAGTGTTCTTCAGCATCTGCAGCTCTGTATTTGCTCAGGATTTCTCTGGTTAAATGCTGATGGACTTTTCATACTGCTCAGCTCAATCAGAAGACCAAATGAAAAAGCAACATTATGTGAATTTTTAATGCACTGTGAAAACTTTATGTCTACTACACCAGCATGAATAAGTGTCTTCATAATCTGTTTTACCCTTTGGCAATTGACAAACATTGTGTGGATGCAGATGGCAGGACTGTACTGCTTGTGTGATCTAAATGTGTTTGTTCGTACAGACCTTGGGACTGTTCATTTTCTGTTCCTTGTTTGCATCAGTCTTGTCTTTTTAGAAACCTATGAAAACCAAGATGCAAACTCAAATAGAGCCCTGTCTTTTGAGATAATTGAGACAATTCACGTGAACTGACAATTAGTGAAAGTTTTGTCAACTTGTCACATAAAAATACTCTGACCTGCCCACCAAACTTACTACAATTGTACAGTAGACTTGCTATGTTACAGATCAGGCCTGAAGACACACAGCCAAAGTGATCTATGATATTGTATACACCCACACTCCCCATAAAATCTGAATTCAAGGCAGCTTTCTCAGTGGCGAGAATTTTTTTGAGCAATGGTTACAAACAGGTTGATCATGAAAGAGAGAGACTGGGAAAAACAGTTTTTTCTATATAATTTCTTGTGCTGTGAAATGCATTTTTTCCAACAGATATAATAATAAAAAAAATGGTCCTGTGAAGAGAGGGCCAAAAAGTGAGAGAATATTAGCTGGACTATAACTGTAAGTATCCCTGGTGCTACTGAGGTAAGAACACTTTTTGAGAAAAAATTAGGTTGGGACCTTGCTCATGAATACAGAAGCAGATAACAGGATGTTACAGCGGAGCCAACCAGTTTTAAAAAGTGGGCATCTGAACTGGAAATCAGGCATCAATGACTTTGGAACTGCCGTGTTGGATATAACCTGAGGTTAATCACTTGAAAGAAATACCTGTAGGAAAGCACTGCAAACAGATAAATTTGTTACATTTTTGTGAATTTGTTTTGGCTCAATAGCTTACTGTGGCTGCAAATTTGATATTCTAATGATACTTTTTTGAAATAATTTCTTATTGGCTCTGCATTTTAACCGAAATGAGTGTAGTTTCTTGTCCTGAGACTGAAACAGCATTGAAGTGTTGTCTTGATATGATCTGGAATTTCTCATTGTGCGTAAGTATTTATAGTCTTTGTTTTGGTCACCTGTGGGACTGAGGCAAAACCTACACTTATTCTTAAAATATGGACATGAGCTCTAATTTTTGCCGATTCACACTTTGACATGATTTGTGCTATTCATCTGTAGCCTACAAAATAGGTTTGAGTCATGAGACAATGAAGGTAGTTCCACAGAATCACAGAATTCACTGGGCTGGAAAAGACCTTTGAGATCATTGAGTCCAACCTGTGACTGAACACCGTCTTGTCAACCAGCCCATGGCACTAAGAGCCACATCCAGTCTTTTCGAAACACCTCCAGGGATGGTGACTCCACCACCTCCCTGGGCAGCCCATTTCCAATGCCCAGTCGCCTTTTCTGTGAAGAATTTTTTCCTAGTGTCCAGCCTGAACGTCCCCTGGTGCAGTTTAAGACTGTGTCCCCTTGTTGGGGGAGAAGAATCTGACCCCCACCCAGCTACAGCTTCCTTTCAGGGAATTGTAAAGGTCAATAAGGTCACCCCTGAACCTTCTCTTCTCCAGGCTAAACAACCCCAGCTCCCTCAGCTGCTCCTTGTAGGGCTTGTTTCCCAGACCATTCACCAACCTTGTTGCCCTTCTCTGGACGTGTTTGGGCATCTCAATGTCCTTCCTAAACTGGGGGTCCCAGAGCTGGACAAAATGTGGCCTCACCAGCGACAAATACAAGCAGAAAACACTTCCCTGGTCCTGCTGGTCACATTCCTTATACAGGCCAGGATACCATTTGCCTTCTTGGCACATGAGCACACTGCTGGCTCATGTTTAGCTGCTGTTAATGAGTTCCCCCAGGTCCCTTTCTGCCTGGCTGCTGTCCAGCCACTCTGTCCCCAGACTGTAAAGCTGCAGGGAGTTGTTGTGGTCAAAGTGCAGGATCTGGCACTTGGTTTTGTTCAACCTCACATTGTTGTATTGGGCCCAACTTTGGGACTGTCTGTCCTGTTTCATCTAAGTAAGTGTTGTTCTGCTGGGGTACTTCAGATGCAATCTGCTTTGATAGACCATGCCTTTTGGTAATTTTTGTAAAAATGCCTGAATGCTTGTGATATTATAATGCATCCTTTTTGAAGCAGTATGGAAAGGCAGGATATAAATGGTATTGGCACTTTCAGAGTGGTTTGTTTTTAACAGTGGCATGTGAACTGAGACATGTAATTTCTTAAAATATATTTCAATCCCTGGAATTTTCCTGAGTTTTGACATCTATACCTATTTGTATACTTTATACTGTTTGTTGTCAAAACAACAACCTTTCAGAACTGTCTTGTAAAATCCATGTATGCCATGTATTACTTTATAAATCTTTCAGTATCCTTAAGAGGAAACAGTCTCACTAATATATATAAAGAAGATTTTCCAAAGCTTTCTATCTGCAATAACTCTTTCCCTATAGGTAGCCTCTGGAGCTTTGTTAGTTTTGAAGGACAAAAGCATGGTCATGCAGTCATGACCACGGTCATGCAAAGCTCCAGAATTTTGTAGCAATTGATTTTTTTGAGTTCACTGGTTTCTCAACAGTGGAAGGAGTTAGGAATATGTCATGCTGGGTCTCAATTTGGATTATGCCACTCATAAAAAGCAGTAGTGCCGTCTAGCAATTGTGACTTGCAGTGGTTACTTTCTCAGCATTACAAGCACTGCACTGTGCTTTATTTGCATAGCTGTTTGATAGTTAATCTCATGAATAATAAACGGCATATGAAAATTACTGTTCTGCTAATCTCTACCAAGTAACAATTTTCAACCCCCAACATTTTATGTAACATAAAATGAGATTTTTGAAGAGATGAAATTACATCTCCTAAGTTATTTTTCTGAAAAAAATGGAAACATTAGCTCAAGCATGCTGCAAATTTGACCTTTATTTCAGAGTCATTAAACGGCTTGCTACCCTTCCATCTATTTAGGTGGTTAATTGCCTTAGCGTTATAGGCAAGTGTCTCAAGTCACAGGCCTTGTATGATGGCATCGAGAGTTGTGTACAGAGCAGGTGAAACACCGTATCTTGAGTGGAGATTTTTGTTGGCTGGAATAACTTAACTTAAACCATAACTCAGGTTGTGGGAATATGAGTGTGTGATGGTGAGACAGTGTAGGAAAGGGAACAGTGACTCACCTGCCCATGGAGAGACCAGATAATTGCACTCAAGCGAACAGACTAACTCTAGAGCAGGGCTCCCTGCGAGCCTTTCTTGGAAAAGTACTTGAAGTAACTTGAATAAATGCAGATAACCCAAAACATTGACATATAAGAAACGTTTTGGAGATCTCAGGAGATAAATAATGATGGGCCAGATTTTGCTTTTCGATAACAGTGCTCAGTCTGGCCGTAAGTCATAACGTAATATTAAAATGAAGAGCAATACTGAATAGAAATCATTTGAATGGGCTTTTCAAGATAAAGCTCCATTGAAAATAAAAATCCAAAAATAATCTGGAAGAAGGTAAATAAAAACTGTTTTTCTTACAAACTAATAGAAATAAAGACAGATTTATATAGGTAAATGTTCCTAGAATTAAATATTTACTCTCAAGATTGGAAGGCAATAATTAAAACAGGTAGATATAACCTGCATATTTCCTCAGAGCAGTGGATCCAGACACTGTTGGGCTAAATCTCTTATAAGCAAAAGAAGGATTTTTCATAGTATAATTAGCTGATTAATCAATAATTGAGTAATTGCTTAGTTACATAAGGCAATACACCGTTTGAATTTCCTTGTCGTGGATCACTATAAATTACTGTCAATAGCTGTGAAAGCAGTATAAGGAACTCATAAAAAGGAGATAGGCTTGGAGGTTTATGAGACAATAAAGTTTAATTGGCTGTATTCCATTAAGATTAAGAAACACCAGTGTAAAAGGACAAAACAGTAAGCTTTTGAGACCTTGACTATAATTCCATTTACCTTGCAGACTACCTCTACAGGCACATTCTAGGCTGGCTATCAGAAGAATACAGCTTGCAAAAGCTCAATCACTTCTCAGAACACCAAGAGTGTTTTCAGGTTTCTGTGCCTAAGTTCTTTCTTTCAGTTCATTATCCTGTTATAGTTCTGCTCTTTTGCTAGCTTTTGTCAGTTTTTCCTCTAATTCAGATGCCTAATGCATTGTAATTCTGATATTTTGTTGAATTTGTAGAAGTGTCTTGATGCGATTGGGCATTCAGTGACATTGGTGAGGTTATAGCTGATGAGAAAGTCAGCTTAGTTTTGTAACATTTATACTTCAGATTTTTTAAAATCTTAAATTAGAGAGAATAAGTTAATAAATATTATTTAAACAATATTCAGTCCAAAATTGATAAAATCATTACCATGGTTTTAAAATACATTTGATTTAGGTAATAAAGCTAAGAAGCTGTTTTACAATGGGGAGAGAGAATGAGAGAATTTGAACAAACTGATTTATACCATGCCACAGTAGCAGAGTTTGTTTAATGAAATCACTGTTTTGCTGAAATTTCGCTGAAGTATTTCCTGAAGAATGCATGAGCAGTGAGGTTGAATAATTTCTCAGAGATTAATTTGACATCTAAAGGTAATGCCTTACTGTACTGTTGTCTAGCAGGGCAGCTCCTATGTTTAGCAGAAAAGAGTGGGAGTGGAGAGGAGAAAGCCATAAGTTATATGAAGTTATTCTGTGTGCTTGTTCTGAACATGCCTAATACATGCCTAATATTTTAACTCTCGAAGGTTGCGTTGACCAAAATTATGCCTGGTGATGAAATTATTCCTTTGAGTTTTGTCTGAGACATTGCATATTTGGGGTTTTTTTGGTTTTTTTTTTTTTTGGTTTTTTTTTAAATAAAACACCTGAAACTGATACTGGAGAAGAGTTCAGAACAACTCAAAAATGCTGTAGTGACAATCCTTTGCATTGATGCCAAGGACTGTCACTTCTTTCTTTTGCTTAGGCAAATTAATCAAGCACTGCACAGGTGAACTTAAAGATAAATAAATCCAATGGCTCCTTCATTTTCTACTTGGATGGCTAAGTGTAGCCATCAGCTAGAGTGTTATTTCTGTCTTTCTCTCTTTCTCTCACAAGCAGATAAGAGAGAAAATTTAATTAAGTTAACATATATGATGCTTTCCATTGAGAAAGCATAAAGCTATCCCCATTTTGGTGTCTGGTTGTGCAGCTAATGACTGTAAAAGCTAGACAGTCTTAAATACAATACTGACATCTCTTACAGGCAAGTGCTTAAAACAGTTTATGGAGCTAAACTGTTCCATATCCTAACACAGTGTGCAAGAATCTTATACACCTTTGGGTATTCATGTCTAAACTTCGACAAGCATCTGATTTATACACAAGTTATACATGTTTGCATTCAATAATGTGTATCTGTGAGAAATTATCTCCTTGACAGGCATTTTCCCATCATCACAGACAGGAGTCCTTTCTGCTATTAACTGTGGACAGCAGATGATGATCACTTCATGACTGCTGCTGAAAGCATTTAATTTCTTCCCCCAAGCCTTACAAATCCCCCTTCAGAAGCACAAATACAGTGACAGCAGATGCTACACATGCTGTGGACAAATAAGCTGTTAAGTGTTAAATTTTTGGGTGGTGATGAACAGGATTAAAGACTATTTTGAGGATGTCCTTTTAATAGTGACAAAACAGAATTGTGCTGTCCACTCATCCCTGGATGCTTCTGCTGCTAGGAAGGCATCCAGTACAGACTTCTCTACATCAACATAACCTGCTAGAAGACAGCTCACTCAAAAATCTGTATGGGGAGTATTACTATGTTTTATTGAAATGCAAGTTTGTGGGTGTGTTTGTATTCAGACAAGTGAAAAAATAATTAATTGATGTTGCTTGTCAGACGAAGTGCAGAAATTAGTATCTGAAGCATTCTTAAGCCTCGTATCAGTTGCTCTGTATGTTAAAGGAGCACAGAATAAATAGAGAGAAATCCCTGAGCTAGGATCTTGAATGTCTTCATGGATTAAGGGATAATACAAAATAAATACGTAAGTATAAAAACTGCTTTCTGCCAGGATTCATAATTTTCTTATATAGTCCCAATTCAGATCTGAGTAAAAAACTCCCCAAAAAACTGTTGAGCATGATCTCTATTAATGTCAACTCTGAGGATCTACCATTCCTATTACTTCTGTATAAATCTCACAACACTGAAAGAATTTAAATAAATACTTTTATTTCCTTTAGTCATCACTCTTTATTTATACGGGTAAGCCTCCCAGTTTTTAAAACAGCTAACAACGTCAGTATATTTCACCTGAGCTCTCTACTAGTGACAAGAAAATAATATGTAGGATCTCTCACTGCATTCTTTTTTTATTATTCAAACCTCAGTTGAGCTTCCTAACATTGGGGGGAAAATTTGGGTAGGAATTTTAGTTGCGTCTTGTTTGTATTAATTTATTTTACCATTTTTAATATTTGTTTAAACCATTAAAGAGCAAAGTAAAATATCAATGAATTCCTTAACCTGAATTATTTAAAAAATATTTTATTATAACATATTTTATGTGTCAAAATAATATAGTCTTGATTGCAATGCATTTATTAAAAAATTAGCAGTTTTTCTGTAGGCAAAGGTAATTAAAGAAATTATATTCATATGGGCTACTGCTTGATGTTGAGAAGGTTACTAGATTATTGGAAACATTTGGCAATTTGACTGGAACTGTTATTTTAAATGTAATAATGGAGTCTACGTATTTCCACTCCCTGCACCCCAGCCACGGATACTCTAAGTAAAATCGCTGGCAGAAAACTATAAGGCATTGAAATCATGTGAAATTTTCTCTATTTTCCCATGAAACTAGTGTGCAGTATTGTTGTGTAACATTATTCTTATGAATACAATTGCTTATTTTCATTCACAATGAGATTTTTTGACTGCCACTAAATTTTTCCTTTTCTGGAGTCTTCATTCCTTAGCGTCCAAAACTTCCTCCAGAAGCAACTGAATTAGTAAGCTCCAGTATGAAAAAAAGCCCTCAATTTTAGGTGTTGTTCTCCAAGAAAGTAACAAACCAAATGAGAGACACCAGGGAATAAGAATAATTTTCAGAAGTACAGTAAATTTGACCTAGAAGGAAAACCTGAACATTTTGCTTTGCATCTAAAGAATAGTGGAAACATACATATTTGACTGACAGAAAAATTGCCTCAAGTAGAAAAAAATGTTAGATCTTCTATTCACATGGAGGACAAAGTAAAATTTATCAGCCATAGAAAAAAGAGACAGCTTTAAATTATGCATTAGGACAGCTTTCCTAGAAGCTGAAAATAAAGCACTCGAACACACTGTCTGAGGATGACATGGAGTTTCTCTAACTGTAACTTGGACAAACATCAGTCAGGAATAAAATCAATATTTTGATTTTTTTTGATTTGCTGAGTAGTCATTTGGTTTGGAGAGGCTAGATGATCTTTAAATTTCGCCTTCAATTTTGTCATTCTGTGGCAGTAAATATCATAAAGGAGGATCATGTTTTTAATAAGGAAAGTATATTCCCTGTGCAGCGTCAGTTTATGTGATTACAGATAAAAATGTGTTTTCCCAACATAATTAATTAGTTTTTGGAAAGAGTGCTGTAGAGTGGAGTGCTGCAATTTAGAAAAGACAGAGTCATTTGGTTTGGCATTAAAGTTTAAGTCCTGCTTTTCACATCTGTATGGGGGTAATTTGTAGTCATAGACCAGCAAATGATAAAACCATGTAAAATATGTTATTATTTCAAATTATATAGACAGTCTAAGTATATTGCAGTGTTACTTACCTGCTACAAGAACTAGAAAGATTTGAAGTGCTAGTGACACAATGTTCTGAAATTCTTTCTTCTGGGACTCCTTTTCTGACTTTTATTAAGAAAGAAGAAAATTCTGTTGGAACTAGCCCATCAATGCTTACTAGTTTGCATTTCAGAGGTAAATTACTGAAGAGCCCACTGCTCATCATTAGCAGAAATTTTTGACTTCTTTTTAATTTATTAAACAAACTCAAAAAAAAAAAAGATAAGCTAGAATCTCCACAGTGCTTAAAATATTATTAGTTTATCACTTACCCTAGACTAGAATAAACTAGATTAGACTAGACTAGTTTGCTCTGGTGCCTACTTCAGGACAAACAGCTAGTCTCATTAAATTCTCTTTTATTAGTGAAAACTTAATTTTATATTAGACACAGCACTTAACAACAGTGCTTCCATAAGACATTGTCTATAAGCTCTGCTTCATTAGCATGAAGTGGTGAGTATATGATGCTGTCAGAATATGCTGTCAAGAAGCAATGGTTATTAGTGTTGTACTAGAAACCACGTTTGTTTTGACATAATTGAATTCTCTTGTCCTGCACTTCAGTTTCACAGTGGATAATTAGACACCCAGAACCACAATTTAAGTAACACTTTTAATTTATGTGCTGTGCCTGCTTTTTATTTTCTCAGTAACCTTACTATTAGTGCTTTAACTTTCTCTAGCAGTTTGACCTGTTTCAGACTTGAGACATTAGATTGTTATAATTAATATCCAATCATATATATAGCAAAATCATCAAATAGAACGGGATTGAATCATGAGCCAAGTTATGAAATAAGGTTAAGGGTTCTAAAGTGCAAAGCAAGATTTGTGGGTTCACTTCTACTAAAGCAGTAAGAATGTGGGAGACAGAAATCCTTTTATCAGTCAAAGGCTGGAGGTGGTCTGATTGAGAGAAGTGCTTGTAAAAGGGTGAAGCTGTGGCTACGCAGGGCATTGTTGACCTCGAGCACATGCACACTGCCTTGAACCAATGTTCAACTTGATACGTGGGCTGCAGCTTAATATCTGAAGCAAAAATGTATCAAAATTTCTCATTGGGAGCAATAAAACATTTGCTGTCAGAAGGCACTTGCTAGGCAGTTTCATACAACAGAGGCTGTTGACATCTGCTCCAACTTTATCAGTCTCCTTCCCAGAGAAAATCAGAGCCATTTTTCACTGTGTAAGGTTGCTCCTTATTCTTGGAAGCTAGGCATTTACTCCTGTCATTAGTGAGATTTTCATAGAAGTTTTCCACCAAGCTTTCTGTATCCAACTTTTTGCACTGCACTTCTATTTAGTATTGGAGCCCAAATAGTTGTAAAACTTTTCTATAAGGCTTCTGATGATTTCTTCTGCAGTTCTATTGATAGCAAAAATGTGAACAAACTTTGAAAAAAAACCCCTTACTGCAAGATGTTTTTCTAATCTCTCATTTTCATTTCCAGTATTTCTATCTGCTCTAAGCACTTTTCTTCTACAATGTCAAATATAACAATCATAGCTGTAGTCTGCTGGGTTAGATACAGTGCACTAAACATGAAGAATTTGCTGTTTAATGCTCAAGAATATTTGTATTTCCTAAATTTTTAGTTTTTAAAAATGTTATTTTTACTTAATATTATTCCTACTGTTCAATTTTCATATATACATGGCCTGCTGACATTTTACAAAAAAATGTAGTAACTTCATGCTGCATAGGCAAGTGAAAAGGACTTATTTGTTAAGATTAATGTAGATCAGATGAGACCAGACGCTGCTTAGAGAACACAAAGTTATTGTGAGCCTTTGAAATTCTCATTGACTGGATTTGGAAAAAACCAGCATTTGTTTGTTACAACAGGAGCAGCTGGATGCTTGAAAATCTGGTCTTTCATTTGTAGGCTTTAGGCCTTTTTCTAAACAGAGAATTTACTCTGGCTTCATTAAAGTAACCTCAGGGCTTATCTGCATGGGTATGTTCATGAGACATAAGCTAGGATATGAATTTTTAAGTATCGCAGCTGGTTCCCATAGAGGGGATACTTTGGGATGTAAGTGCCTTGCTGTAGTTAAGGTTCATCTACCAGCAGAACCAGTTCTTTCTGCTTTGTGCAGCTATGTAGTCAATTACTGCTCAAAAGTTCCTGTTCTTAGAGGTTATTTATCTATCTATCTATCTATCTATCTATCTATCTATCTATCTATCTATCTATCTATTTATATTTCCCCAGCTATTGAAATTGGTTTGTTTTCTCTCCTGAAAAACTTTCTTTCATTATTGCCTAGAATATTTCAGGTGCAACAACCATGCTGTGACAGGATTATACCAAGCTGGTTTTGACTTCTGAGACAGCTTGCGTGCTTCTGCCCTTATGCATTGTGTTTAAAAAAATAACGATTTAAAACTTATTTCTGCCAGATGTGATAAAGAACTTACTAACTTGAATCTGAGCCTCATTTAAATTTGATTTTTTGAATATGTCTATTTTCTTTGTACTGACCCCTGAACTAAAGAAAGTATCACAGAGCACGCTGATTGTATATTTCCAGGTCCGTGGAAATTGTGACCTCTACAATTGTCAATAAGCTTCTAAGATGCTTTAGCTGGGACATAGTCTTTTTTTTTTTTTTTTATGGAAGCAGATGCTACCTTCCTGTATTTTCATTCTCAATTTGCTAATTGGAGAGAGATGAAGGTGTAGTAGGTAATTTATGGAAATTACATCAGTATGTTAACTCTTTGTTTTTGTTATTCCCCTCATGTCTTTTGTCTAGAAATAAGCAACCTCCCGCCATCTTTCTCTCTTGCTTCAGTGGGTAGGCTTGCAAAACATACAAAATACTGAACTCACTACGTAATAAAAACATTTACTTTGTGTGACAGGGAAAAACTTTATTTTCATTATTTTCCTAACTTCAACTCCATGTTGTAACTTTTATGTGTAATTCTGCAGATGCACTATTTTTGGATAATTTAAGAGAGAAGACAAAAATCCTCCCCCTGGAACCTGGGACTGGAAGAAAACTCTGCTTGTGTGGGTGCCTGATGACAAGTCTAGCTAAAAAAAGCACGAGACTTGGTTGGTCTAAAGCTCCTCCTTTTTCTTTATTGCTTTTCTGTTATTTGCCATCATACGTTCAAGTGATAGAAACAAACCAAAACCATACTCTGTGCTAACAAGGGAAAAAAACAGAAAGAAAGGATGTATGTTTGCTTGGGAAGAAAGAAAAGTAGTTAAAACCAAATGCCCATCTGCACTTACAACCTACAAAGTGGTCATTTACATCATTGCAAAGACTGTATTGTAAGACTGCCGTGCCTGCCCCTTATCCCCAGTCTCCAAACAAAAGGTAGACTTTTTATGTCTATTCTGCATCCACATTGTAGGCTGTAATAACTGATATTTTTCATAGTTATTTACCTCAACAGAAGTTCTATCACATGGGTTTGGGGTTTTTTGGTGGGTAAAGGCTAGAGCTGACAGAGAAAACGGGGATTATCAGTGTAAAGGATATACTTTGAAGAATTACAGAAGCAAAATTAATTAATTTTTTGCATAGTGAATAAAATTCTTAAAAGAACAGAGTACATCAGTACTTTTTCCCCATTTGAGGAGAAAGCTGGAGGTGTATTTCTGCTCCTTAAATGTTATCTGGACAAAGCCCCTTTTAAATGTAACAAGGGATAACAAGAAGGAGGAAGATGGAGAAAAACTATGTAGAGACACAGACAGGGGGCATGTATGCTCGCTAGGAAAGCAACCTGGCAATTTGCTACACATCTCTGTTACCGTTTCAGCCTACAACCAGGAAAGTAGCAGCCTATGTTCCTGGGGCACCGGCCTGCACTCCAGCATCTGGCCAGGGGATGCCCAGGTTGGAGCAACTGGAGAAGGTGGCCAAGCTCCTAAAACCCCAAAGCAGTATCTTGATAATTTCTCCCTCTTTTGAAACTGCATAACTGCACAGAAATTTTATGTTATTCCCATGTTTATTTGGGGCAAAATTCTTTTACCAATGTGGCTTTAGTTGCACAAGGAGCTGTGGTAAGCAGTTCAAAGCTGCTGTTATCTATGATGTGGTTTAATCCCAGCTGGCAACGAAGCACCACTTGTGCCCCCACCAGCAGGACTGGGGAGGCACTTGAAAAATAGAAGTGAAAAATCTCATGGGCTGAGCTAAAGACAGTTTAATAGGTAAACACCTCACACACAAGCAAAGCAAAACAAGTAATTCATTCACTGCTGCCAACAGGCAGGCAGGTGTTCAGCCATCCCCCGAAGAGGCGGTTTCCATCACACCTAACAGAAACTTGGGCAGACAAACGCCATCACTCTAAATGCCCAACCTTCCTTCTAATCCTCCTAGCTTTATGTGCTGAGCATGGTGCTGAGCATGGTGCTGTATGGGGTGGGATATCCCTTGGGTCAGTTCCAGCTTGGTCCCCTCCCAACTCCTGGTGAAGCTCCAGCCTCCTTGCTGGCAGGGCAGTGCAACAAGAAGCAAAGGCTTTGATGCTGGGTATGTGCAGCTCAGCTGTAACATAAACATCTCGGTATTATCAACACCTTTCTATGCACAAATACAAACATAGCCCTATACTAGATACTATGGGGAAAATCAACTCTACCCCAGCCCAAACCAGAAAAATGATAATACAAATATTTTTTCTGAAAGCTCACCTGAACAGGTGGCTGATGAAGAAAATTCCAATTTATCTTTGTTTGTGCTGAATCGCTTATAATGGCTAATTCAAAGACTGATTCCCCCTGGTAGCTACCAGCTATTTGAATTAGTTACTACAAAATGACATCCGTTTTACAGTTACTCTAAAATATGACAAACTGAAAAGATATGCCTAAAGGATCTTTCACACAATTATGCACAGGGCAGTTTTTTTCAGCTGTTTTGGTAACAAAGTACAATTAAGGCACTATTGGTTAAGAGAGGTATGCAAAAGTTTGAATGTTCATGACTACCACAATTTGTTTTCAGTTAGGGAAGATCAGCCTGAAAAAGCACAACAACCCTTACAACATGTGGTGCCATGATGAAAGGAGGCTTTTGCAGTCTAATCTTGTGATTCAGGAAATATTTTCTGACAATTCAGATATTTGAACAATCAAAGAATTCATAATTTCCATTAGTAAGTCCCTCAGTACAACGACATTACCCCGCTTTCATTCCCAGAACTTCATTTTCTTAGAATTTCATCCTTGTTCTTTTCCACAAACACACGAACTGTCAGCTCCTTTTGCTGTTTCATCTACCAAGCCATAAGTATGCTTTCAGAGCTTAGCAAATAGTACACTAGTGCTGCTGCTTTTACTCTGCTGCATTTTCAGCTTTTATGACTGTGAATGTGCTGGGCACAGTAATGACAGCCTGGAGAGCTCCAGTCGTTTACTGCAAGGCTGCCTCTTTTCAAGGCTTGTGAACACCCACAGAGACTCCTCCGTCTGCAGAAACAAGAGGCTGATCACACGTCTGTGAACCACGCAGGTGCCAGCAAGATCTGCTAGTGCTGGGCAACTGCTGAGGTAGATTTCTGCCAAGAAGCAGAGTGAGACTTCCAATTTTTATCACAGAGAGTTTTGATTGACTTGCTATCAGCAGTTATCATTCTGGAATAGCTTTGGAGCAGCACTCAATGCACAAAAGATTATAATCACTCTCTGGACAACTAATCTTTTGCAATCCATCCCACCTCATTCACTTTAAAAATGCATTCCCAATCGCTAGATTGCACATGGCTAATTTTGCAAGCAAACCCAAAGGTTTAATCAAAACTGAGCAATTCAGCAACAACAGAAAATAAACTCTGCAGTTTCTATTGCTGCACTCTGAAATTGCTGCCTATACTTCTTACTGGGGAGACAAAAAACCCAACCAAACCCCAATTGTTGCTTATTTTAGATATGAACGATGTATTGTTTTGAATATGGCACACCTGTTAGGTTATGTGATAAAAGCTCTTTGCAGATCTACAGTGGAGCAGAACAGCTACCATTAACCCAAATTATGGGCTCAGAGGACAGCAAACTCTCTGGGCCTCAACCAGTTTCAGTCCCATCATTCAGACCCGAGGTCTATCAAGACTGAGATCAAGGGGTTTCTACAGGGTAAACACAGTATCTAAGCCTGGCTGCTGGGTGGATCCACTCATGTTTAGGCAGCAATAAGGAAGGCTTCTGGGTGATTTATTTGAGGCCTTACAGTACTTGAAGGGAGCCTACAAAAAAGACGGAGAGAAATTTTTTAAAAGAGCAGGCAGTGACTGGAAAAATGAGAATGACTTCAAACTGAAAGACAGTAGGTTTAGGTTAGATATTACAAAAAAATTCTTTACTGTGAGGATGATGAGGCCCTGGCAAAGAGTGCCCCGAGGAGTTGTGGATACCGCGTCCCTGGAGGTGTTCAAGGCCAGGTTGGATGGAACTCTGAGGAACATGATGTAGTGGAAGGTGTCTCTGCCCTTGGCAGGAAGGTTGGAGTTGGATAATCTGTAAGGTCCCTTCCAATCCTAAATTTTCTATGATTCTATAATTCTGGGTTTGTGGTGCCTTCCAACTCAAAGCACTCTATGATTCTATGAACTTTCCTATGCTATCTCCATCACAGTTTCCAAACTAAACTTCCTGGCATTTTAAAGGAGGTTTAAATGGCATATACTTCCTGAAACTTTTTTTGCCTTCTTTTCACTTGTTGCAAACTAACTTTCCCAAGGGCAGTTTCAAAGAAGAGTTGATTTTGTTCACTCAGTACTGGTCCAAACTCTACACTGAGAAGCTGAGAGAAAATTATGTTGATGCGCTGGTGGGGTGATGAGGTGGAGAACGACACTTTGAGGTTACAATGACTGACTTTTGCTTTTCTAGGTTCTGACCTTTGCTCCCCAGCTCCTAAAGGGCACATTTTATCTTGCACTAGCCCAATCTCTTACCTCAAGCATATTTAAAACAGGGTGAAATCACCTAGACAGACATAATTATAGCTGAAAACTTAGACTTCACACTTGAAAAGTCTTTCTCTTAGAAATGCTTTTCAGATACGCTTCATGGAAAACTGTGCTTCAGGCCTGCCCGTGGCATTTTTCCACTTTTTTCCCTTTTTTCCTTCCACTGCACCGCCATGCTCTCCACTCAAGTCTGCTCTCTCACGTCTTTACTTCTGGGATTCCTTGGGCACTAAGTCGCCTGGGGTTTATGCTTTCCTTTATGCATATATCACTAAGTTGTACTGGTTTAAATTACTATTTTTAGTCAAATGATGCTATTCTAGGAACATTAAGTAGACATTTGCCATATTTTTTTTTCTCTTCTTTTACAAATACTCTTAGTCTTACTGGAGCAATTCTGTAGATACAGAGCACAATCACACAACAGACACTGATGTGTACCTACAGGTGTGAAAACCCAAACTGCTGTCTAGCTCTTTCAAACATATGGATGAACTACTTGATCAATGAAGCATCACATATTTCAAGCATTTATTATCATCCTCAACTCCTCCACCATTCCTTGCTTAGTTTTGATGGATTGTCTGTTACATTGAGAAGGGTTGTTACATTGAGAAGGTTCTTCAAACCCAGATTCATTTCACTTCTGTGCTAAAGTGATGTTAAATAATAAAAGCCTCAATTGTTGCACTTATTGTCATTCATATCATATTGACAGGATAAAAACATCTGAATCCAGGCAGAAAATATACTTTGTACTTCATTACAAGGAAGCTAGATTTCATGTTCTCTTATGTAAGTAAGAACTTATGCCATTTTGGTAAGTCTAGTTTTAGCTCTTTAACTGACTCATCCAAGAGTCAATGTAAGCATGCAGTTTTAAAAATGCTGTTTCTACTTTAAGTCCTTTCAAAACCTGGAGAAAACATATATGCATGCTTTTATTTTCATACTATGGCGAAAGATTATTTCATCTAATAAAATGTAACAATGTAAAATAATAAAATATTTTAGAATTTTTATTTTCTTTTTTGGTTTGGCTTATGTTTTGTCCTTTTTTCTTGTTACTATCTAGTAAAGTTGTAGCAGTTAGTATGGTTTTCTCTTGCTAGGAGAAGCTGTAGACAAACCTGGAGCTCTTCATGACGTAGTAAATCATTACTACGTTCAGTGATTCCTTCTTCAGTTAAGGTGTTCAGGATAAGAAATACATGTTGATTTCTGCATGAGTCCTTTTGTAGAGGTCGATGGGGGAAAATCGCCCTTTATGAAATTTGGATGAATGGCAATATGTAACCTGGTGGAGAGGGAGGGACCCCCTAAACATAACTTATTTATAAACTATTCTAAAGGATGGATAACTCCATGAAATTCTGGAGAATAGAAGTTAAAACAGGTCTGGTATTCACTGTGCACTCCCATAACTGTCATTTGTGCTAGAAATGGAGAAATGTGCTGCAACCAAAATTTTCATAATCTCTTTTGTAATATATATCTCATAATTCTACAAAAGTTATTAATTGATATCTTGCTGTTCAGGGATTGCTGTGTAGAATAAAAGAATTTAATTTAGGTCCTTACAGAAGACAGCAAAGACAACAAATATAAAACGTGTACTTCTCTACAGTTCCTAAGTAAGCAGTGATCAGGACAAACAGTTTCAGACAAATACGTTTTGATGATGTAAATGCTGCAGAAACACTGCGGTAAAATTTTGTCTTAAGAGTAATTGATATTTTCAATCCAATGGAAAATGTGGGCATTGTAAGAAACCTAATTATTCTGTATTACTATTGTATCCTAAAAATTTTGACACAGAAATAGAGAGCAAGAGTTTGTAAATGAAATAGAATGAAATATTTACAACCCATAGGATGAAAAAAAAATAATGCCTTTGTGAAAGAAGTTAGAAAGAGACCTGAACTGGTAAGACTTCTCTGAAGGAAGATCTTTGTTCCTCAGGTGTCTATTCTGTAAAACGACTGTGATGATATGTGAAAGAAGCTTGGAAAATGCAGCTCTTTTTGCTAAGAGCAGCTGCTATGCTGGTCACTTACCTGGAACTTAGTATTCAAACCCAGTCCTCAGACTGAATTTACCCTCTCCATTCAAGATTCTAAATCTCCACCTCAATGCAATTGTGAAATAATTACGTTAAATGTGATAAAGTGCTGGGATGTTTTGGATACCAGAATGCAGTCTAAATTTGAGAAATCAGGACAGATAGTTCTCTCTTCTCAGTAAGCATACAGGCTTTGGCCAAAATATTGTAAGCGTGACTCTGTGGGGAAATACATTAATCATGTACAAGGTACTGATGTCATTTTTCTCCACACCCTGTGGTCTGACAGAGAAATGCTCTTGTCACTCCAGCATAATCAGCTTGCTGGCCCCAAACATCTCTCAGATCAAGGCAGAGGTCTCTAGGACTCAAGAAATTTGTTTGTTTTGCATAGGTAATCTGTTTGTTAGAAGGAGACTTCACAGGTAGGGTAGAAAAAATTTGTTACACAGAAGAAGAAAACACAGTTTGCATATTTACTCTCATTTTAGCTTCATAGTAAAGCGTGAGCATGCCATTTGAGAGATTCTTTCTACACAATCTCTGTGTTATTTGGTTTTGCTGTTAATTGCCAAAAATGAACCCCTCAAAAGAGGCTCTGAAAATGACTGTTTTTCATGTGCTAGAGGGATATGTTGTGGGTTCAACATTGGTTTGGGTGGGTTCAACATTACTCAGCTGTGTAAGAAGAAGGGACCTGTGATCTAGAAGTGAGTTTAAGAGACCAAGAAAGACTTAAAAATGTTTAGACACTGTGGGCTTTTCTTGAAAGAAATTCTTCTATTCAAATATAGTGGTCTTGGGAGTCACTAGACCAAAGCTGTGATCAGTCTTCTCCAGGCCAGAGAGCTGTATTATTGAGTGAATTTGTGGATAATTATTTTGTGTGCATGTTGATGTTTTTAGACAAGAAGCTTGCACGTATATATTTGCATTTTTCCAATTGTATATACTGAAAAGTCAAGGACTATCTGGAATGTTTGACTTGCCTGAGGTTGCTCAGGAAACTTGCAATACAAGGGAGAAAGATTCTTCGTATTTATTTTATCTGTAAAGCTGCGCTATGTCTCTGTATGCTCTACACAATCACACTCTTCAAAGTCTTTTCCAAACTACCACCATTCAGGAGTGACTACTGCTGATAGCGGGGAATTTGGGGACATCCTAACTTGTTTAATTCACGTTACTTTTCTAAGAGGCTAATACAATGTGATGAACTGGTGAATTTTGACCATAATTATGGTTTAAATTATGACTCTTCACCTGACAATAAGAAACACAGCAGAAACAATTTGAAAGGCAAATGTCTGAATGTCTATCATGGTAGTAATTTTTACGTGTGTGATCATATTTGTAGCCCCCAGGAATTTAGATGGCAATTAAAAATGCATTCACATATAATGTGAGCTTCACTGTGCATGTGGAAACAAAGCAGATAAGCTGCTTGCAGGAAAACCAGTTGTTGAAATGAGAAATGGTTTTGATTTCCTGTTAAACACAGACTTTGTATGTGAGTTCAAACACATCCGTTAAAATCTCTGCCTCAGCTACTCCTTTCTTCCAGCCCTCTAATATGTGTATTTTCATCCTGAGTGTTTGAGGGGAAAGAACAAGACACCATTAAGAGCTGTCCTACCCTACTGTGAAAGAGATTTCTAGAGCTTACTGCATGATGCAAGCAAAAACCGCTATGACGGAAACAAAAAACTACTCTGGTAGGCAAAACAACTACAACTGAAAAATGTTAAGTAGTGAATGCTGACTAGAATCAGATTATTGTGAGTGTTTATGCATCTGAGGCAGAGACTTGAGTGAGAATGTGAGCTGAGCAATCAGGGTAAAAACTCTGAACTTATTAGTCCTTAAACAAGCCCCAGTAGACAGATAGCCTATTGCTGCCCTTGAGCACTTAAGTTCTGTGAGAAGGGGCAAGGAAAAGAGTGAATTACTTTGTCACTGAAGTGCTTTCTTATTTGCCCACAGTTACCACCAAAACCGCATGAAGACTGCTCCAAGCTGACAGTTCTTGCCAGTTAGCGATGGGGTACAAGAGAAAACACACAAAACCCAAACAGATATGGCATGAAGTCATATGGACTCAGGATAAGTGTACTGTGAAAGAAAAATAAGGATTGATTTACTGTGGCTCTCAGGAAATAATCCATCCGAATTCCAAATTAGTCTGGCTGGGTGCCTGTTAGATATTAGAGGTCTATCTTTACAGCATTTTGAAGACAATAGCTTGGCACAGTTTCAAGGGAAGCTGGTTAACTATAATGCTAGCATGGAAGCAGAAGTTAGCAACACAAGTTTTATTTTGTTAGTGGAATGCTTTGTTAGTGGCTGATCTGCACTATTAAACGCTTGCCAGTAATCCAGAAGTTACTGCAGGGAGTTATGGTCACAAAGACATAGGAACTTCGTGGTGGTGGCTTTCAGCTGGCTAAGCACAGGTATTCTTGGGATAGGTGACAAAATCTGTGGGCATCCAGTTGCTACCAGGGTAGCACATGTCTCCCACCCACTGTCACTAAAATTTTCATAAGGGTGTTATAAACAGCAAACAAAGCTCCTTCATCCAAGGTATATCCGTGAGCAGCATTTAATTTCCATGGAAACACTGAATAGTGCTTCCTCCCCCAAAGGAAGCCATCTCAATGTTCATGTACATCATACAGATGTCCAGTGTAATGACTTTGAGAAAATAGAAAGCTGGTGTTCTATCAGTTTTTTACTATAGTGTGTGTGCTTTCTTTCAAGTTTTTGTGGTGTTGGATTTATTATTTTACCATAATGGTAAGCCTTCATGCCTGTATAATACTGGTACACATAAAATACAAACATGGATTGTCAGCACTGCTCCTAAATAATGGTCACTGTGCTGTATTTTGTCCTTTGCCAATAAAAGTTCCATCAATGACCTGACAGCTTCTGCAATTGCAATCCTTCCTCCTGCCCCTAGTTGGTGAATCTGAATGCTAACTTAGAGCAGTTTGTGCAGCTTTTCTGTGACTTTGCCAAATAGTTGTGAATGTCTGAGAAATCAGACTAGACTTCTTTCAAATAACCGTGCTGGAGAATATGGATGATGCTGTCACAAACAGTCAGAAGCAGATCAGCTTAGCTGGAATTGCTAACTAACTGAGATGCCAGTTTATGGGATTTTAGAACTTCATCTTGAACTGTGTGGTGCTTTATATGTGTACGCTGTAATAGGACTTTGGTGATAAATTTGTAAAGCAGCTAATACATATCTACTTTTTCATATACGAGCCTTTTTGCTTCCACAAACTATTTATTAAAGAACAACAGGTGAACCATAATTTAAACTGTGAAAAGACAAAAAACCAGTAGTGCGATTACATACATGCAAAGTAAAAGGTTCTTATGCCTAAATGGCCTTGTCTTAAACACAGTGAAATAACATCCAGGTTATGCCGTCATGTTTGATTATTTACTTTACAACATTCCCCTGGCATTCAGATGGCACATCAAGAACTCCCCAACAGGTTTACATCAGCTGATTATCTGACCCTGTGACACCATAGTTCAAATTTTAATTAGTGCTGGAGTTCAGAATGGTATTGTAACCTACTTTTAAGAAGGTGTCTCCCCAAAAAACTGCAATCAGCTGGGTTTCTACACCACTCCTGCTATATATTGGCAGTCAAAGGAAGTATTTAGTAAATTCAACATTCTTAGCAAAGTTAGGTTTAATTGAATTTGACAAAGATAAGATAATTTTGAGAGTCTGGAAAGGCAAAACTAGAAGGAACAAATTACCCTGCCTGCTGGAGTTAGAACATGATCACTAAGACACAAAAACTACATGAGCATAGCAGTAAGGTTGCTTTGAGTCTGCAACAGGCTGAAAAAAAAAAGCTGGTCTGACAACTCAGTGCAGCCAACATGACTCATTAATGCTCATGAACACATACTGAGTCCGGGTAGGGAATCTCAGGCAGTTTTAAATGCCCATTAAAGCAAATTACAGCATCTACAGGTAAATTGGCTCCCTAATATTTGCTAGGTCCATTGTCTGTGCTGCAGTTGTGGGTTGCGTGATATGGCAAGAGTAGAAATGCATTTACATCATTGTCAGATACACATTCTCATTCAGGTGTCAGATCTGTACTGCAGACACTTTTCTGTGTCTCTCAAAGGCTTCCAATCTCTACCTATACCAAATTAACCAATTTTCAACTTCCATCTACAACTGTGGATCTGACTTACTTTTACATGGTCTGCCCATTACCCCTTCAGCCATGTGAACCTCGACAGTTACACAACTTTTCTAGGGATTAGGAATTAGTATACTCCAATGCTCTGGTGAGCAAAAATTTTATATCACCTTTCTGAAATGAAACATCACCAATAAGGACTAAGAACAGTTTCTAGATTCGGAGGGGTGGATAGTATTGATATTACAGTCAGATTTCTGGAGGCAACGCTATTGTGGCAGGGAGACAACAGATCCTTATTAAATAGGTGTGACAGCATCTGACAGAACATTGACTTCTCAGGCCACTTTGGAGTTATTTTATTGCAGAGGAAGAAAATAAAAAAATACACAGGAGAGCAAGCTGTCATCATGTAAATTCAGAATAGGAAGCAAACAAGAAGCAGAGCAACTTAAAAAGCTTTGCTTTTCATATTATCCTCAAAGAGGATATAAACTGTACCACCCCTAAGTGACACTGAAAAGGAAGGAGTTATCTGAGGTAAGAATAGGCTTTTGAGGGATGAGAGTTTCCCAAAGAGCTCCCATTTTGTTTCTATCACCCCATATAAACTGTGTTTACATATTTGTCAATGCAGTATCAGAATACTTTCTTTCACAAAGGGTTTATCTCTCTTCTTGTTCTGTTTGTATATGTCGTGTAAGAGATGTGTTTATCCATAGTGTGTGAAGTGAGGGCTTCTTGTGGACCTTCCTAGAAGGTATTTAAAACCTGCTTGCAGTGCTGAAAAAGATGATTTTACAATCAGTAATTTGTTAAAATTTTTTCCAACTTCAGCATCAATGGTTTCAGAGTCGATTATCATGGATCACATGACACAAAGTACAGGGATTAACCTCCTGAAGATCAAGGCATATCTGCCTCAGGTTTCCTTGGAAACAACATCACATTCTAGACAGCTGTCTTCACCATGTGTAAAGAAGTCTTTTTGTTGAAATGGACATTCGTCAAACTGAGATGTAAAAAAAACTCGGAGAAGTAAATCCTGGTACCTGACTCAGTAGCCTGCTCAGGCACCTGCCCAGGTCCCAGTCACCACACTTATGGAGAGTTACTTCCTCTTCCTCCTATTCCAAAAGTCAATGAAGAAAAGGAGAAATATTCACTGAGTCAACCTTCCTATAGCCCAAATCCGGTTGGGGTACTGGTGTCCTGGATTTGGTGACATACACATGCAAACTGGAGGTTAAATATTCCAGAACATCAAAGGGCAGGAAAGTCAACTAAGCACTGCAGAGTCTTTTATTTAATTAGAGAAGAAGAAGAAACACTAAAAATAAAATAATATTTGCAAGAGGATTTTATTAATGCTGTAAATTGCATTCACACAAGCACTCAAGAGCTCTCTAAGCAAAATGAAAAACATTCTTTTTTATTTTCTGACAGATTACTTTTAATTTTTTATGATCAGGCCTTGAGATCAATATCAGCAAGCTTTATCCCCTTTGCCTTGCATGTGGAAAAACACAAATCCAGGAGATAAACTGCTCCTCTGAAATTGCATTTGTGTTGACAGTTTATTTTGTGGTTTTGTAATTTTATTAAAACCACTTATATGCATCCTACATGATTCCACACACAGTCTGTAAAATGAGCTATTTAAGCTATAGTGGTTTGCTTTGTAAACATATTTATCAGGATTAAATTGCCAGTCAGCATGTCTGCTGTAGAGAACCTGTTAGGAAAAAAGAGCACACATACACTTTCATATGGCATTTTCCTGTATTTTAATCAAATCAGACTTTTTAAACCGGTGTCAATGTTCAGTCGAAAGCTCCACTGTCTTAGTGAAATCCTTGCAGTGCCGTTATCAAGATTAGTAATAAGCAGCTTTCCTTATACATCAGTTCTTAGATGTATAGAAGTACAGACAACTGCTGAAGATATCTGCAGGCAGTCACTTAGGACTCAAAGTTCAAAAACGAAATACATCTGTTCAAGAAATTTCATGCCTTCCTTTCAATTTCCTGTGTTTGGGATTAAAAAAACCCCAATCTTCTACTTTCTGCAGCAAAACAGGATCAGCAGCCTTCGGCCCCTGCAGAAACTCAGTTCTGATGTGTAGTCTCCTCGTCTAAAAAGGCACATGGTCATTTCTCTCGTGACACTGTGTGTACACCTGAATGAGAAGCATAATGGTAGGGCAAAGACCAATGGACTCAAGTCATGACATGGGAATTTCCAATAAAATATAAGTAAAAAGCTTTTTCAGTGTGAGACTGGCCAAACTGATAAACAGATGTCTAGAGTGGCTGTGGGGTCTCCAACCCTAGTGACATTCAAAAATTGACTCAACAAGACACCAAAACATCTGATATAACTATACTTACCATAGCAACGGGTCAGACTAGACCCCGAAAGATCCCTTTCCACATAAATTAATCTCTGGTTCTATGATTCAAACTGAGGAACAACATAGGAAAAAAAAAAATGGAGAAATGTTCCAATTTTATGTCTATGTGTAAAATAAGTAATCTGGAAATCTCATACTGTTCTGTAACAAAAAATAAATTATCCTTTAATGTTGAAGCACCACATAGAGCTTTTATTCTATATCATTCTATTTCTTATCACTCTACTTCATTTTTCAGACTTCTCAGTACATGGCTATTCCCAACCCAACTCTTTCTCTTTTTAGTTATGTCGTTCTGATTGCCTTTCAGGTTTCCCTGCAGATGGTGGTACATCGTCTTCTCCTGATGATTCTGCTTTGATGTCTGCATTCATGTGTTTTGAAACAGAGTAATCATTCATGGTGCTCAAGCCAGCAGACTTCAATCTCTCTCTGAAGAATGCTGCATAGAGCTGACAAATATAAGCTAAAGACTCTTCTTTCAGTGAACATGTCTGAGTATAAATATTCTTCTCTACCACAAAGAAGACCTGCAAAAGCTAACATCTCTTCTTTTGTGAGGAATTCTCCAGTGCCCATATCACCAGCCCTTTCTGCAAAGGCACTTAATTAATTTGCAATCACTTTTATTATGAGTCAGCTCTTGCCTTTCTGTCAGGGCATAAAAAAATCATAGGATGTTACCAGCAATTATGTTCCTTTTTTTTCCCCAGATTCATCTTCAGGAAACCATTTTGTTTGGCTTGTTTGTTGCATCAGCCTTATTGCAAAATGCTAAAAAGTGCTAGGCCCCCAGCTTTCACATTATTTTGTCCAGGAACAATTTTCCAGATCCTTGGTAAATCTCTTCTCCTCTTTCTTTGTGATCTGAGTCCAAAGAAACTAAAAAACTAAAAATAGTAGAGGATTTCCAGCACAGAATTTGAGACAAAGGAATAATGAGAAGGAAAGACATGCAATAAACTATTATCGAAGTTCACTAATTGCAGTCGAAGACTTTTTTTTTCATTTTCTAAACACAGATAGTAGTATAAATAGTTTTAAAGTAAAGATGGCCCTAAACCAGGTAGGTTTTAAATCACACTTAGGCTTTTTTAGCTCATCCTTCTGTATCCTAGACCATGTTCTTTTATCTATTCTGTCCTTCTGGCAAATTGTTGCCTTTCCTGTATGAAGCCTACATATATCCTGCCTTAGGGCTCTGAATCTGTAGAGTATTTGGTCTGGAAGTACATACTGCAAAACTTCCAATGGTATTGGTTTGTTTCTCTCAGGCTTACTGTGAACAGCTTCTTCACTGCTATTTCAAATGTCCTAATGTTCTTCCAACGCTTTTTTTTTCCCCCCAATTTTTTAAAAATAAAACAATCTACCAAAAAAAGTGATGTGTGCATTATTCTTGCACCCTTTAGATCTTAGATCACTACACTCTAAGGCACAAGACTATGAATTTCAGCCAAGCATAAACTTACTTATGGTATGTATATCAGGACTGAAATCTATAGATGTCTACATCGGCATGGGTGTGTTTGTTGTGTGTGTGTCTGTCTGTATGAGTTTTTCACTGCCTGTAGGTAGACTCACTGTGCTATCTGGCTTCAGTATTTCTTCTGTCAGATGAGATCTTTGTTATAAATGAAATTCCATCAGTAGAGAAGATTGCATCAAAGCCAATGATCTCTTTGAACAAACTTCCTGGTTGTGAACACATAAAAGATTAATATCTTTTTCTTTATACAATAGCTATTTTTTTTTATTTTCAGAAAAGTGCCAGACTCACTTTTCCTTTCAGCTTATAAATAGAAAAGAGAATAGTTTGTTTAGATTTGCAAAAATTGTCACTGGAAGGGATTTTTAACAAAGTTACTTTGTTCTGAATCCAAACTGCCATGTTAAATCACCTTGAGAACCCAAATTTGTGCTTCTACACCTAGTCTAAAATGTCTAAATCCTGCTTCAGTATACACGTCCTAGTCATTAGAAACTGTATGAAGACTTTGGCTCAGTAAGATAAAGACTCATCACTAGGATTTGTAGTGACTGAGTAAGTTTTCTTCATCTTTGCCTCAGCTTAATTCTTTCTCTACATTCTGCAGGATAGGACCTTCTCTTCTAACTGCCATATTTAGACAGGTATAACACTTAGCCTGTTTGTATTTTGAACAATTGATTGACCTTTAAATGATTCACCAGCAGGGTTTTTTTAACCCCCCTATCTGGGTATTACGAGAGAATGTTTTCCACAGTTCCTTACAAATCCTTCCCTCTTCTTTTCTGTCACTGTCTATCTGCTGCTTCTGCCTGCTCATTTCCCCAGCCATTCACCTCAAATTTGTGTGCATGCTCTTCGAAGGCGAGAGTATTTTGAATACTGGCAGACTTTGGAAGGACTGTCAGACATATAAAGTGTGGAGCATAGGATGTTTTTGTAAAAGTTTATAATTAATCCTGTAGAGAGGGATAGAGGAAAACAGTTTATTTGCACGTAGGAAACTAACTAGTGTTTAATTCACAGCTGAGAATGTCAGAAGAAATATTTTATCTTAGTTAATTGCATTGTGAACTTCACAAACCTCAAGAACACAAAAGGTTATTCCCTACATTGGGGAATAGTTTCAAATTTATTTTCTCCTTTCCTGGTATAAATGGGTTTGGTCAATACAATGTCAATTAAGATAGATAAAAGAAAAAATTATGCATAGACAGAGAGTTATTGCAAAAGAGAAGTTTGCAACTGAGAAATCCCATGTGAGCATATGTTAAATATCATCTGCAAATAATATTTGTCATTTAAACACAGAAAGTCCATAATAGAAATAAATTAAAAAAAAAAAAAAGAAAATTATGAAAAGTTATGTAAATCAATAGAGGGGAAAAATTTGAGCTTTTGTTCCATGATGCCTTGTGAAGAATAGTTTTATGTTGGACTGAAGTGAAAGGTCATATAAACATGACCTCCTTCAAAAGAAATACTGAGAGTGAGAAAGCCGTCATGATTTGCTTATTATGTTTGGCAGGCCTTCTGGAGAGCTTCCAATTATTTGTCTATTCATGCTAATATAGTCCATGTTGCTTTCTTGGAGACACTCATCTGTTTTCATATGGGCATTTATATTTAGCTTTCTACCTTTTTTTTAATAGACAAAAACATTTCTTATCTCTGAGTTTCTTGCACACCATAAGATCAAGAAAAGCATGAACTACTAGGTTTACCAGACAAAGGTTTTTATTGTCAATGAACACAAATTTAATCATATTTTTCTGGTCGTGCTCATGGCTTAAAATATTCTAGTTTTTCCTAGGATAACTGGCATTTATGTACTTTTTTGAAATACAAAGCTTCATCACCTGGGACTGCTTAAACTGGCATTAATGTACTTCTGCAAAAGTTTCTATTTCTTGAACTGTGTAAGTTGCACTATGAGCAAGCAAATGAATTTAATTTCTTTGTTAAAATATCTCAGTTATTTCTCTGGTGAAGAATACCTTGCTGCCAGAGATCCTAATCCTAATTGATTTTTGCAAGACCTCCTATATTGGAAGTTCTAATATCTTAGAATCAGGATCTTCAATAAGCTGACTACTACTTCAGGAGAAAAGAAATTGACCAACTGCATCCAGAAACTCATTATTCATCCTAAAAGAAGTACTTTGGAATTTCTGAAAAATCAGATTCTCTCTAGGTATCCAATGCTCAAAAATCCATTTTTGCTAAGGAGACACCTGAATTTCAAATACTTAAAAAAAATATATTTCATATCTTTGAAACAATCTTTGATGGCTTTGAAGGGAAGGATGTTTGAACAGAGTAGTTCAAACTTCATTTATTATTATTAAAATATTTATTATTAAAAATAAGTGATTCACAAACTTTAGTTGCATTTCTACATAGTGCTTGAACTCATGTGGATGGCAACAAAGAGATGGACATGTGTGCAAGTTTACACTTGTGCACTTTTCTTCCAAAAGCAGGTATTGCTATGCTTTAGAATGAAAGGTTTGATATGTCTGTATGCGTGCAGCACAGCCCTTGGCCTTGGAGTCACATAAGCTTTTGTTCTTCTGCAAAGAAATAAAGCTCAAAATAGATAGGTTTTGAAATCCTGCAAACAAAAATAATCTTGAAGTCTTTACTGAGATTTCCCACAGGAATTATGAAACCTCTAGGAGTATTACGAGGGAAGAATCCTTCCTGTTCTGCTTCTTTCTGAATTCTAACTGAGCCTGACAACAACTGCAGTTTTACATTTGGTTTCAAAGCATATCATCAAGTACCCAGGTTTCCTCGCCACCATTTTAACTGAGATGTAAATTACTTTGGTCAAGGTCAGACTGCTTAAAATGAATAAAACTTGAAAGTCATTAAGTCAAAAACATTTTCATCCAAGCACATGATTTCTCAAAAATATTGGAAAAATACTTTATTCAACATCTGAGTCCTTCATTTCCAAGTTTTGAGAGGCTTGTGGCAAGTTCTGCAATTACATTGGTTTCCCTCATCTTCAGTCTGATAAAGGTTTCATTATCTCCATTACTGCATATCATTCTAACCCGTCAGGGAAAAAACCTGGATTAGCTATTGCATTTCCAGTTTTCTTTTAGTATAAAAGCCCCTCTCAGCCACAGCACCTTTCATTTTACTACTTGTGGTTAGATTTATAGGTACACTATAATAAAGCACTTGAAATCTTCGGTGTGTTGAGGGAATGAAAATCAGCTAGCACTAGCCTTGTTTAAATAATTACTGACTTGAGGTGAAACTCTAATGAAAATAAACAAATACTGATATCATGTCCCCTCACTTTGCTGTTAGTATGCTAGTGTCCTGTGTCCATGTAATTTTATCATGGCTGTTCATAACAAATGCCCACGAAAACACCATATTTGAAAAATTACTTCTGTGGGGATGCAGACATTTTATAGATTTCTTTTTAATGGGGTTTTGCTTCCAAGCATATTTTCAAGAAAATCACAAATCACAGAAATGAAGTTTCAGGCAGCTAAGGCCTTGAAGTAGATGGATCACCTAAGGAATGACAGGTATGCTAAAACACCTGTGGTAGAAGATTGAGGTAAATGAGTCATCCCCTCAATGAACAAACCATGTCCCTGACGAGTTCTCCTTTCTCCTGACTACAGCTCGGTGATGAGCGGTGCTATTGCACTGACTTCAATTTGGGTCCATATTTGCATGGACCTCGAATGGATCAAGGAAAATGGAAGAAAGACAATCCAAGACCTTCTAGGAATTTCCCCAGTCCTAGGTCATACTTCACACACCTGTTGAAATCCTTATTCCAGTGAAAAAAAGTTAACTGCCCATCTGCTTAAGCTCAGAATGCCATCTTCTTGAAAAAACTTGGCACTAGTGATTTTGATGTGGCTTAACATTTTGGTTGTTGTCTTTTAGTTGCTTGGACATCAACTAACTGGGGTTTGAGACTCTTGTTTCCATGCTGGAGAACTGACCTCTGCGTGAGGTGGGGAATGTCAGACAGAACTGTTTGCTAAACAGAAGCTTATGCCTTGGTGCTTCATAACCTCATGTTGCTGAAAGCTTGCCTGTGTAATAAAGTTCAAGTACACATCCTAACCTAACCTAAACTAATATAGAAAAGTTTTCAGGCACAGATTTAAATTGTTTTCTGCATAGACATGCTTTTACTAGTTCTTTACCAGGCTCTTCTGAGGACTGGAAGCATAGAGGGGTCACTAGGGGATGTCAGGTGGGGACCTGGCAGTCAGGACTGTCCCACTGTTTCACAAGGTATCAGGACAGCTGAGGGGCAGCCCAGGCAGCCCCAGTCCCAGGAAACTGGTGCTGGGAACAGACTGAGCTCAGGCTGAGATGAGCCTGTGAGTGGTTCAAAGATCAGCTATAGCGAGGGGCCTCAGGGTCAAATACAGACTCAGGATGGAAGGAGGGAGAGAGGGACAAAAGAAGGAAGGAAGGGAGGAAGGAAGAGAGGGAGGAAGGAAGGAAGAGAGGGAGGGAGGAAAGATGGCAGGATGGAAGGCAGGAAGGAAGGCAGGAAGGCAGGAAGGAAGGCAGGAGGGCAGGCAGGAAGGCAGGGAGGCAGGCAGGCAGGAAGGCAGGCAGGAAGGCAGGAAGGAAAAGAATAGCCCAGGAAAGAAAAGGGGATGTATAAAAACTCCATTGAAAACATGAAAACCTGAAAATCAGCATGACACTTGAACCTAAGAAATTGCCTGATTATCCTGAGCCTGAGGTTGTGCTGTAATCACCAGCTCTGAAGTGTTGCCGGGAGCACTAGGCCTGTCTTTTATTCCACCTGAAGAGTAAGGTGTTGAAAGCAGAATGGGCTACAGAGGCAGACTGCTGTAAGCAGTGAAAGGCTTGATCTGCCTTCTACAGAAGCCTTTTGCCCCACTCATCCTCTGTGAGAGAGGTCCCTGTGCCTGAGGGACAGGCTCTGCCAGCTAAAGCACCTGACTCAGAAGCAGGGGATCTTGGTGACAAGTCTCAGCAGTGCCTGCTTCAGGTCTTTTAATGGGAAAAATGGAGCTGTCTGCAGTGCTCAGGACAATGCCTTTCCTATCTCTATGACTAGGCCTGACTCTGGTCTGGAGGTCATATGCCAGGATGAGGGCAGCATGCTGGTGTGTGTTGGTTGATCTTCAGCTGATAGACTGAAAGATTACAGAATCACAGAATCTTGGAACAGTTTGAGTTGGAAGGGACATTTAAAGGTCAACTAGTCACCAGCTCGTGAATAAAGACCCTCTTCCCCTTTTGAGAAAGGTGAATCTCATCTGATGCCAGCAAGCCTGATGCTGAATAGGTCCTTCTATTACAACCCCCCCCCCCAAAAAAAAAGAAAAGAAAAAAACCCCAAAAAACCCCCAAAACAAAACAAAACAAAACCCCCAAAACCCCAAAAAACAAACAAAACCCCCCAAACCTGGGTGCGTCTGTTTCTTCCAACATTACTGCTCAGATCTGGAATGATAGAGGAAACAATAACCTGTGCTCCAAGTACACCTACCAAGCATTCCAAGGTCCTAAAGACCCTTTTATTATCCTTGGACAGAATGTTGTGACTTCATTGTCACCCACATGAAAGAGCAGCAATCATAGTAATCCATGGGCTGTATCAGACTAAGAAGTTTCCTAGGGATGTCCTTAACCCAGGCCCCAGGGAGGCAAAAAACCTCCCTAAGAGGAGGGTCTGTCCAGCATATTGAATTCTTTGTACCCTTTAGAAGGGAATTGGCTGTAACTATAACTCATTTTTTCTTCCTCATGGTGGTGGTCATGATACTGGGGGCAGGTCTGTTTGATCTTGGTAACACCTCTGGTGTAGATGGATCGTCATCCTTATCCATCGACTGGCCATGAACCTCCACCAACCCTCATACCTGTTATACGGAGACTCATGTGGCTGAGAAGACTAAACTGCTGATTATGCCGCTGTGTGATGCAAAGAATTTAATTGAGAAAGACAAGGGCATGGCAATGGCAGAGAAAAACTGGCAAATCCATGAAATGCTGGAAAAGAAAAAGCAGGAGGTAGCCCAGCTGCATGCTCAGATTAAACATATAACTGCAAAAGGTGAGGAATTAAAAAAACAGAAAGAGAAATCTGGAAGAGTTGCTTTTGAAGAATTTGAGAAGGCTCTGAGTAATGCTCAAAAGAAAGAGGAAGTCTGGAAAAAAACGCAGCTTGAAAAAGATGAGGAAATCAAACAGTAAAAGAGAAGCTCCAGATGGATCCCAAGTTTAAACACATCTCCAAGAGGAATTTGATCCTTCCTTAGAAGAAAATGATGAACTTATTAGTGTCCTGCAAATGCAGGTATCATTGCTGAGTAGAGGTTACAGAATGGTCAGATAGCCACTTAAAAGCCTGATCCAAATAACTGAAGCACGAGTTCGAAGTCCAACAAAAGAAATCAATTTCCATGGAAAGTACTGTGGAACCTGGAAGCAATGAAGGTAACAAAAGTTCTGGTATTCTGAATACTCCAGTACTCTAAACCTTTTGACATGAAACTCCACCATGAATGTTCAACAGAGGAGACTGCAAGGCATCTCTCAACAGGAATGCTCTGATCGACATGGAAGGATGTAGCCAATTTGTAAAGTCGTTGTGCCTTGTCATTTGTCTTCATCAGCACTTCAAGTGGGAGCCATCTTTGACTGAGCTCAGCATATTTGGCCCAATGCAGATGGCAAAATTGCCAGAATGCCTCCTGCTGGTTAATAAGTTTTGGCCAGTATGGTGAGACTGAGAAGGCAACTGCTTGAGGAGGAAGAGATTTGCTTTATGCAATTGTCAGCCATGTTATGGGAATACAAATGTAATATGTCTCCAGCGCAATCAATTCAGTGTCTGCTATTTTTTTTCTAGAAGTGCATTTCCATTAACTCAGAGAAATGGTACTACTATCAAAAAAAGAAAGCCACATGCTTTTCCCAGAGGCCTAGCAGAACATGCCATTCAAAAATCCCCGCAGGCAACTCAGCAGAAAGTTAATTTTAAGATCTGACCAACAGGTCAGCTTTGCAGAATGCCATATAACCGAGTAGATCAACAACATTAATAAATTCTGTGATGTTCCACTGGAGGGTTTCCTAAGGCACTTGAAAGCTTGTGGTTTTATTGTGCAGCTTCCAAGGTATTCTAAGACAGTTTTCAAGTCTCTTTCTTTTCAGTTCTGAAGCATGTGGTTTCTCATTTCCACAGCTGATCTACAGCAGAGTGACTTCATTCATTAAGATATTGCAACCTCTCTCCCCTTCTTATAAGAGTCATTTTAAGAAACTATCTTACAGGCCTTAAAGAAGCGTTCTGAACAGAGGAATGATTCACTATGCCACCTTCCTTCCAAATCAAGCTGCACAGCTGCAAGAGCTTACTAATAGAAACAAGGGTTTGTAAATTAAGCTTTTAATTTGCAGGGAAACTCCAATACTCTACCAGTCACTCAATAACACTGGGAAATATTGTAAAGCTTACTCTTTCAGTCCTTCTAATTTGCCCTGCTTGCCTTCTCCTAAGTTAGCATCCTTTTCTTGAAGAGGACAGCTAATAGAATTTTAGACGGGATGCTTCAGAGAATGCCCTTTCTAAAACTGCAGGTTGTTTCCTCTGGAAATTCATTGGTCTGTCACGGCTTTTCAAATATGAAAGACGGTGTCTTTGCAGATTCATCTCTTTGCAGGTTCCCTCTACCTAGATCTCAACAGCTTTTGGGAGTCCTGTTTACAGGTAAGTGCTGCTGTGAACTGGTCCTCTAGGTTTTCTTTGGTTCTCCTAGTTCATTTGAAAGTGATCTTTTCCACCATTTAGAATGACTGAACTGCTAGCAGGAAAGGCCTGATGGGTGCTTAACTGGTTGTCAGGTTTGCCAACTGAAACCACATCTGAAGCTTGTGATGACCAAAAGCTATCCCTTAGGTCAGGGAATGAAAGACAAAAAAATATACTCCTATACATCTGGTTCATCTTGTTCCAGCTGTCTGTGGCCAGCCAAGCCTCCATCTGTAAACCTGGGATCACTTGTGCCGTGCTGGTCACTCACTGCTCAGGCTTTTCATGAGGGGAGAGGCAATTAAAAACATAATGTGGACACATTTTAAAAACTCCTACATCTCTCCTCCTGATGGAGCCTGTCATACACCAGACAGCATGGAGGGTGACCACCCTGAGCTTGCAAGTTGCAAGGCCTGGTGGACCCCTACTGTGTCAGAGCATCTTGTCCTGTGCTTGGAGGGGGACAAGGAGCCTGGTGCATTGCCTTATACTGGAGCAATCTGCCTCCTACTCACACAAAGCCCTGTGGCCCAACATTTTTGCTAGCCTTCTTGGTTTGGTAAGTGGTTAAGCTTTACTGTGGGGTTTGAATGGAGAAAAGTTCAGGATTTGTGCAGAGACAACTTCCAGCAACTCTTACCCAGCAAGTGCAGGCTGTGATGACAGACTGCAGGGCAGAAGGCCCAAGCAGTTTGGGGAGAAGCATTAGGCAAGAGAGGTAGGTCATGTAGGGGACCTAGCAAAAGCACCTCAGCTCCTGACTTGCCCTGGTCAGAGGAGCAGTGGCCACAACCCAATGAAAGCAGCAGCGAGGTCAGGGTTGCCCAAGGGCACCAGGACCATCTGCTCAGTTTGCCTGGGGCAGCGTCCTTGTGTGGGTAGATGGGGAAAACAAGGCAGGCCTGCAGTGGGGCTGTGATCTGCAGGGCCCTGACAGCCAGTTCTGAAGTGGTCAGTGGAAAAGCACTGCATATTCCAAACTGGAGATGGAAAGGACTCATCAAAATTCATGAGGGATATTAATTTTAATATATATGAGGAAGAGAGTGACAATATGCAAGCAGTCATGCTCTGTGTGATGAATTGCAGTCCACTCATATGCAATGCTTGCAGTAATACCCATTTGCAGTGATATATAATTTTCTTTATTATTTAATCTCATAGCTCTTAATTAGCACATTGAATTTTATGGTTGTTTCAGGGCTTTTGGGGACATGAGTAGAAATTGTGTGTGAAATCCCTCCTCATGTGACATATGAAGCCTCAGCTCAATAAGTTCAAAACTGAAATGCTCTCTGGCTTTACCTTGGGTGAATGGTTGATGCCACATCTTACTTTTTAAATGTGTTTTTAAAAGACATTCAAAGAGGGAGACTTCATTTTTACATGTCAAATTGTCAGTGTTCTGTCTCCCTGAATGCCAAACAGGTTCCTCCTGACTTACATTGTTGAGAGCCTCAAACAGCCTTCGAGGAAACTCCTCAAGAGCTTTTTTACTGCAAGTCTTCTTCAAAAAGGAAAAGGCTAGAACATGTCACAGTTAAGAGCAATTTTAGACACCAGTTTTGCCTCAAATCTTGCTTCTGCATTAAATGAGTGTTATAACCCTAAATTTCAGTTATGGATTGGGATCTCTAAATTAATCTCAGAGAATATGACAACCATCACATTGAAACAGATCTGCAAATAGGTTGGATGGTTTATCTTTTAATCATCTCCACTGATCACAGTGGTGTTTTTCAAGTTCTTTAATAAAATTAAGTTCACTTGTAAAATCAGATCAAAACAGATGAGATTCGATTGACCAAAGGAGGTGGTTCATGATGTGATTAAAGAAAAAGGAAATGGATGTTCCAGATGGAACATATTAGGATAATATTAGGATAATGAAAATGTGTACAAGAGCAAAGTAAAGAATATTAAAGACTATTAAAGTATTCAGGAAAATGAAAATATCCGAAAATATGACATTATGAAAATCTTCAGTATTAGAAAAAGAATGCAGTTTCCATAGTTAGATGGGGAGCAGTTGTAAAATTCAGGAGTGTTGACTGAGTTTCTTGGAAAACGATTATGAAGACAGAGAAGAAAAAACCAGGATCTCTTTTCTTCCAGCTGGCAAAATATGTTGAACCATAAAAGCCGCAGATCTATTGGAATAAAGGTTGACAGCAACCTGCTTCAGTTGAATAGCCTAAACTGTGAAGAAGAGCTGAGAACACAGGAATTGCTTCAACAAACATTTGGATTCTCTAAGGACTGAGAAAGTGCTAGCAGGATGAAGTGTGGCTGAGCAACATGATTCTTCATTTTTAAGGCATACTTTCATAGCCCCATAGGACAAAAGGCCTGTAAGCCTTGCCTCAGTTTTGAGGAAAACATCTAATTCTTCAGTGTCCTTACATGCAGTTTGAAATGCTGATGCTAAGTGAACATGAAGAGCTATTGGAGCCGGACTGTTTACAGTTTCCTGTGGCCATGCTGAGTATTGAGCAAGTATGTTATCAGGACTCAAGGAGTTAACGAGAACACTGAAACTGTACTTAATTAAATCAGGGAGAGGGGATGGAAATATTGCATCAGACATGAACGGGTTTTGTATCCATTTAAGTACCTTACAATTTACAAACACAGCATCCCTATTTTCAGCTACCTTACAGACTGGAGTATCTAATTCATTGTGTCTTGCGTATCATGTTGATGAGTAATTTGACTTGAGCTTCCAATACTTCCAGTATTTGAGTTGCAGGAAGAGCTGAAGCAGCAAGTTTTACATCAACTATCTGTAAAAAAAATGAGCTAGCTTAAGTTCTGTATCATATTATTAGTAGAAAAAAGCCATATAGATGCAACAAATGGATTTTGTATATGCAGAGTTATTTTTACAGGTGCCAGAGCTTGTTTTTCAGGCTGGAAAGCTGATTCCTAAGTGAGTGAATAGAGTCATGGATTTGACAGATGGGTAATATTGGGTCCACTTGACACACCTGAAGGATGGGGTACCATCCAGAGGGCTCTAGAAAGGCTTGAGAAGTGGGCCCACAAGAATCTTTTATGGTTTAACAAGACTGCCATGGATATCCCAAAATGTTATCGTATTCCACGTCTATCTGTGCCCAAATAGTTGCTGCCTAAGGCCCAGTGGCTCAAAACTTTGAGGGCCAGGGTCTGCCTGGGCTTCTTAAGTTGGAATACGGAAGCAGAGAGTGCACAGACTTGTGGTCCTTTGACTCATACAGAGTCTCTCTCTCTCTTGCCTTTTGGTTTGTTTTCATGTCCCTTGCCTCTCTTGCTTGATTATTTGTATTTGAAGAGGTGAGGCAGCTTTGGGAATGACTGTGTGCTGCCACGCCACAGTCACTCTAGTCCTGCAGCAAGGCCTGGGCTGAAGTGTGAAAAGCACCGAGTCCAAGACGCTCCAGCCGACCTCTCCTGTCATCTCCTGCTGGGAGGAAGGTGAAGTCCCACTGCAAGTTCTAGCCCCTTGATCTGGAGAATACCAGCCGGGGCTCCCACTGCTGGGAAGATAAGAGAGTGAAGGGGGTAAGGGGGAGACTGAAACCATCTTCTTACTTTGTCCTTTGAGCCACCCTCGGCTGCAGAGTGCCATCTCAGAAGGGGGCAGTATGCAGTCATTCTGGGCCTTCATTCTTCCTGTGGGGTTCTTGAGGTTTAGCAATTTTGTATCTAGAGTTATTTACAGTTATTTTGTTTGCCTGTGGCTGTTCATCTTAGTATACTCTCACTTTTTCACTTATATCTACTCGTGTTCATTCCTCATTGGTGGAAAGGCATTGGCTAAAACTGTAAGGGGAAGCAGCTCATTCCAGAGTGTTTCCTCTTAAAATGTCTTTAACCAAGACACAAGACCAAGTCCAAGGTGCTGTACCTGGGTGAGGAAAATTGCTGGTACCAAGAGAAGTTGAGGGATGAACAGATTGAGAGCAGCCCTGCTGAGATGAGAAGCTGGGCAGGTGCACTCCCAGCCCAGAAAACCAGTGGGATCCTCGGCTGCATCCAAAGCAGCATGGGCAGCAGGGTAGAGAGGGGATCCTGCCCTCTGCTCTGCTCTGCTCTGCTCTGCTCTGGTGAGACCCCACCTGGAACACTGCACCCAGCACTGGGGTCCCAGCACAGGAAGGACATGGACCTCTTGGAATGAGTCTAGAGAAGGGACACCAGGATGATTAGAGGGATGGTCCACACCTCCTATGGGAAAAAGCGGAGAGAACTGGGTTTGTTCAGCCTGGAAAAAAGAAGGCTTCAAGGTGACCTAACTCTGGCCTACCAGTACCTGAAGGGAACTTAAAGGAAAAATGAGGCAAAATTATTTACCATTTACACTAAAATTATTTAGTGTCAGGACAAGGGGGAATGTGTTCAAATGGAAAGAGAGTAGGTTTAGATTTGGTATTAGAAAAAATTCTTGACTGTGAGGGTGCTGAGACACTCGCACAGGGCCCTGAGTGCCTGTGGATGTTCCATCCCTGGAGGTGCTCAAGGCCGGGTTGGATAGGGCTCTGAGCAACCTGGTTTAATTGAAAGTGTTCTTGCCCTTGGCAGGCAGGTTGGAACTAGGTGTTTTTCAAGGTCCTCTTTCAACCCAAACCATTCTAAGATTCTATGGTTAGGAAGTAACTCATATTTAGGTGCCAAAAAAAAAAAAAGTCTGAATAAAGTCAATAATATTGCAATATGGGGTTCGGCACAATGGAGTTTATGGCTTTACTGTAAGTTGTTTAGGTGTTTAATTTCAGCTGTTCCACAGCTCTGTGAATGTTAACTTGATCCATTAGCCAAAAAAAGTTCTTTGTGGTTTGGGAAAAGATGGCAAACACTTTTTCCAGTCAGCCTTCCAGGTGCCAGTGGAAGGTAAAGGGAGTTTGTTCTTTCTGAATTAACTAATGTGCAGTATTTCCTATACAGCTAAATCACATCGCAGAGAGAGGAGGTTAATGTACAGCGTTCATAGCATGAAATAAGAACACACTTTGAGTGTTGAGCATCAGATGAAGGTATTGCAGCTGGTAATCAAAAAGTGCGTTCTGGTGTGCCTTAAAATATGACTTTCAGACTGGGTTTTTCGTAAGTGCATTAATTAAAGCATGGAAATTTTGAAATGAAGTGAGGTGCTTTAACCCATCTTTTATATTTCTAAATATAAAAAACCTGCATGAAGCTAATGCTTTTTATTTTCTTAATGTGTTAGAAATGCTTAAATAATAGGGAGGATGGGAAAAGGTTATTTTGACAGCCTCAGTGGCTGAGGCCTCCTTGATGAAATACGGAAAGGAATCTACAGAAGGGGTCCTTATACCTTTATTAATTTTCTGCTGCATGGACACTGCATCTAATGTTTATACACCAGAGCGAAATGGGTTTGTGACTTTGCCTTTAGATTTGAAATTAAAAAGTATGTGCTTGTAGGGAAATAATCCTCATTTTTTTACTCTTGAGAACTTGTTGAGGTAGTGATTTAAACTGGAACAGCCTTTCTGCACATTTTTTTTCCTTGCGATTTCTCAACATTCCAAATTGCTCTTATCTTTAAGAACAGTATCTTTCCAGCCTCATGTTGTGTAACTGGTACTTTGGATTCCTCCACTGTTGTGGTTTTGAGGGGGAACCTAATCTGCCAATTCAGCTCTTCTTCACTTCTGCAAAAGAAAGTAGTAGGCAAATAATGTATAGACATTTTGTTTCATTCTACCTTGTGTGTAAGCTAAAGTCAACCACAGGTGTTGAATTTGACTGTTTTACTTACCTCAAGAATAATAAGTAAACCAAAGAACCTTGCTCATTTAAATAGATATGCAGTGCATTTCATGAAATTATATTCTCCATTGCACAATTTTACTCTAAGGACAGATAGAAGGGGAGGTCTATCAGTATTGGGAAGGATAATAAACAAATCAAAAACATATCTTAATGTTAGATCCTTGCTGTTGTATCTGAGCATGGACTGAGCCTTGACAGATTTTCTGTGAGTCAAGAATAAGTCTACCATTTTTGCCATTCCACACAGTGCTAGTGCTAGTGCACACACCCTTTTTTCTCAGTCAGTTAACATGGTCTTTAACAAACTGTGGAAGAAGTTTTGATTTCACCAAAACAGTTGGGTTCTGCTCTTCCTGGGACTGCACTTACTGTATGGTTTAACCTTTTGGATTGAATACTTCCAAATGTCTGTGGCCTATGAAACATTCAGCATCGTTCCTGGTTTTATATTATGTATTTTTTTTCTGACAAACATTACAGTTTACAAAAGTGAAGCAATATTCAGTGTCAAGGCTAGAAAAAGAGTGCACCTTTATGGTTGTAGTTTTCAGGAGTTAAATCTTGAGGTGGTTCTGTTTCATTCTGTTCCTGGATGACAAAATTGGTCCTTTTCATCATCCATCCTGCCTCTAGTATCTAATTTTGTTTTTCATATCCAGGTCTGTTGCTGTAGGCATTCAAATTTGAGTTGTTGCTTCCACTGTATCACCGATTAGCAGGTCACTGGCTTTTTTGGTACTCTTGACAAACCTGACTGAAATACTTTTGGGATTTTGAAGACATCTTAGGTTGGCTGCAAGTCAAAAAAACCCAGAAAATATTAATCTCCAAATATGTAGGTAAGAATAATTCAGATAACTAGAAATACCTACTTGGATTGCTCCCTTTCTGTCTCTTCTTTCCCTCTATGCAGTTCTCCAGGGTGCGTTTGTTCATTCTTTATGTAGGCTTACTGTTGCAAAGTATTGTACAGACTTAGCCAAGGTCATTCATTAAAATGTGGAAGAGGAGATGCAGTGACAAGCAATAGTGACAGCAGGTTCCTCTCCATGACAATGTGTTCTTGACAGTGCTGTATTTATATGAAGAATACATATGAAGAGGTGAAATACTTCTAGACATCTTTCAGTAACAAAGGCTGAACATTCCTGAGTTTTGACAACTAGTGTGTATCACAATTATATTGCCTGATTGCAATCTGTTGTCTCATAAGCAGAGAAATAACCTCACATTTCCTTTGACTTTAAAAGTCTTGTGTAGACCTTTGCCAGGGGGTTAAGTCTTTTTGGTTGAAATAGATTTCTCAGTTAGCCAAATAGAAGAGAAGGAGCAGAAATAAAGAGAGCATAAATCACATCTTAGAGGGAGGCAGTTTGTTTGGCTTAGTTCAGATTGATTTATCTGAATACTTGAATATTTTTCAGGTTCATATTGGCTGGAGTACAGTAAATAAATATTTTGTTTTTCTGCTATAGAAAAATTTTGATCAACCTGTTCCACTGTTCCCTGCTATCTGCTTTTTCTATTTCCCAGCACTAAGTACAATGCCGACAAAGGTCAATCTCCTTGTCCTTTTTCCAAAAAGGAGTATTTTGTCCTGTTACATTAAATGGAGAAGCCCACACAAGATGCTTTGTGCTTGTGAAGACTTAGTTCTGAATGTAAGGAATTCTTCAGATTAGGTCATACTGAAGGCCCGAGAAAGTGGCAGGGGAAAAATGCTTGTTAATATCTAGTTTTGTCCCTGCAAGAGCAGAGCCTTGCAGAAGGGCAAGGCTGTTCCAGTTGGAACTGGAGGAGCAGTTCACAATCAAACCTTATTAACAAGGAGGAACTACCCAATGAGTTTATGTGGCAAGATTTTATTGGTGAGGCAGGGCACTGCAGGGGTGGTGTCTGTGCAAAGCTTCTGTAGGCTTCGCTCATGTCAGATGGAGTCAATGCCAGCCAGTCCCAAGACAGATATTTCATTGGCCAAGACAGAGCCCATCTGTGAGAAGATGCAGTAGCATCTTCTGGGATAACCTATTGAAGAAGGGGAAAAACTGCTGTGCTAAAACAACCGGAAGAGAAGTGAGAACATGTGAGAAAAAGAGACCCATAGACACCAAGGCCAGTCAAGGAGACAGAGGAGGTGCTCCAGGCACTGGAGCAGAGACTCCCCTGCAGCTCCTGGAGAACACTATGGTGGGGCAAGATGTTCCCCCTTAACCCACAAAGGTCCAAGGTGGGTCCTCCTGCAGCCCACGGAGGACTCCATGCTGGAGCAAGTGATTACGTGAGGGAGGCTGTGACTTTGTGGAGACCCCACACGAGCAGGCTCCTGGCAGAACCCGTGGCCCTGTGGAGAGAGGAGCCTATGCTGGGGCAGTTTAACTGTCAGGATTTGTGACTTCATGGGGAACCCGTGCTGGAGCAGGCTGTTCCTGAGGGATGAAACTTGTGGAAGGCACCCATGCTGGATCAGACTGTGAAGAACTGCAGCCCCTGGTAAGGACCAACATCGGAAAAGTTTGTGAAAGACTGTTATCCATGGGGAGGACCATGCAGGAGTAGAATGTGAGGAGTCCCGCCCCTGAGGAGGAAGGACCATCAATCAGAGACATGTGATGACTAAGTATACTATACTATACTATACTATACTATACTATACTATACTATACTATACTATACTATACTATACTAACTATAGCCACGATTCTCCATCTTCCTGCACCACTGTGAAGGGAGGAGAGAGAGAATTTGGAGATGAAGTTGTTGTTCAGGAAGAAGCGAGGAGAGGGGGAGAGGATATTTTAAGATTTGGGTTTATATTTTATTATCCCCCTCTGATATGATTAACAAACTAATAAACTAAACTAATTTCCCAGAGTTTAGACAGTTTTGCGTGTGACAGTGATGGTAACGATGATTGGTAAGGGACCCTGTCCTTAACCTGACCTCCTTTCCTTGCATTTTCTCTCCCCTGAGCAGCTGAGGAGGGGAGAAATGATATAGCAAGCTTAGTGGGCACTCAGCATCTAGTCAGGGTCAACACACCACACCTTCCCACACTGTCAGAGATGAGGAAAGACAAAGTTTTCTGATCCAAATCCTGATTTATTTTACAAAAGTGGATAGGGGAATGAATTAGGAACTGTCGAAGTTTGCATGTCTTAAGCTCTGTCTGATTTCCTAGTCATTTCATAAATGAAACAGTGATTTTTTTTTTTTCCTGCTGGGAACCTGATATAACTGAAATATTTATTTGCTTTAAACACTGCCAATAAGGTCGTTATCATCTCTGATGTGACCTATGTGTTATCTAGTGAAAAGAAATTCCCTTTTTTCTCTGCCTTTCCTGCTCTTTCCAAGACATCATTTCTGTTCTTTAATAAATACCCATGTGTGTGTTCTCCTAGAGGTGTAGCTGGAGTGGTTACCTATGGTACTTGTACTGATTCTTCAAGGAGTATTATGGAACCTTCCTTGCCAGATCTAGTTAGCTCAGCTAGCCCAGAACCATCCCTGCTATCTTTTGACCCAATGGTGTCTAGCAGATGCAGAAACCCAGGAGGTATGCAGAGTGAGCCGTCTTGGACCTTGACCTTTTGAGTGTGTTAGGGAAACTGTACTTTATGCCTATCTCCTAGCTGTAACTGTGTGAGATCAACAGTAGCAGCAGTAGGAGAAAATAAAATAAATAAGTAAGAGGAAAACCTAATCTAATAGGCTTTAACTCTGTTTTTGGAGGAGGCGGCAGCTCAGCATTGCTCCAGGGAAATAATTATCTGAATTTCACTGAGAGCTGGTCTAGAAGGAAAACTTGTGAATGAAGGATTGCTTCCATCTCGGGATGTGACAGCAATCTTTTGACTGACTTCTGCGAAGACTCAAATTCTCCTTAATCCTGCAGAATATTAGACAGCAGAGCATTCTTCAAATCTGACCTTTTTTCGTAGCAGATTTTCCTGTTTCTGAAACTATTTCTGCTGCAGTGCCAGATCTTGCTTTGTACCTTCCATATTTGAAACATCGATCCATTTTGTCAGTTCTCAGGATCACGTAAAAGCAGGTGTGTTTGACAACTCAAAGAGGCTGATAAAGAACCCTTTTCAACATATGTCATTTGTTCAAAGAGATCTCTTTGTAAGACAACTGCTTGATGTTAATATTTCTGAGATTTTCTGCTGATTTTCTAGAATACAATATTGCTTCCAATAAAGGGGTTATATATTGCTATGTGAAACTGATGTTAATACAATGAAGCAGTTATGAGAATCTAGACATTCTGCAGGTTGCAGCTTTTTAGTATTAGGTAGCTAACATCTGTCACAGGAATGGAAAATGAGAGAGATTTTCTGAAAGGGGAAAAAAAAGGCAGGAAGGAAACAGAAGCACTCTCATTAAAATCCCAAACTAACAAAACTTGACATGATTTTTGGGAGTTTTTTGTTCAATATATATCTCCTACTTAGCACAGTGTGCCCATTCTTGGGATTCCTGGATGTTGCCTTGTTCTATGTGCTTGTAAAGTTTTGAAGGGTCCAGCAACTTGTGGCACTATTTTTTCTGAATATGAGACCTGGCACCTGCATTCCCCCTTACACAGTGGTTTTGGCGGTGAGAGGTACTTCTGATTTTGAGGGTGGAGGATGACAACTGTGTTGAGCATGACAAAACTCTGTTCCTCCTCCTGTTTAGTGCTGATTCTCCATTCATGGTGGTGTAGGATGTTGTCATCCTGCTCATCATCCACAGCCCAACAACCTCAGACCTTCCTTTCTTCTACCTTTCTGTGGGCAAGTCCTGTCCAGTCAGGGGGAAAGGCTTGTTGAAAGAGAGTGAGTAAAGGAATGGTGGGTTAAGCTTACAGGAAAAATTCAAGAGTAATGTGAAATTTCTATTAAAAGCGAAAAATAGTAACAAGATGGAGTAAGAAGCAAATGGAAAGTCATAAATTTCTATTGATAACGTATTAGTCCCTTGCCTCACCTTGCCTTGCTTTGCCTTGCCTCGCCTCTCCTTGCCTTGCCTTCCCTCCCCTTCTCCCTTCCTCTCCCCGTCCCACTCCTCTATTACATTGAGGAATCTAAATTACTGAGGCTCAATCAGGCTGAGTGCTGCATGGGGACAGCAGTGAAAGAGCTCCCATCCCCAAAATGCTGCTGAACTAGGAAATGCAATTTATTTATAAGTGTGTCCATCTGTTCAGTGAAACTAGGGGGGCTAGAAAAAGTTTCAGAATAAAGGTTAATTTTTTTTTTCTGCAGTAGTGAGGCGGTGTGTGTAGAAATGTTTTCACTAAAGGACAGCAAGATTTGAAGATAATACTTGTTGTTTCACATCATGCTTACCTGTGGATACTTCTTAAGTGTGTTCTGAAAGAAGCAAAGTTAAAAGAAAGGATGAGGAGGCCCAGAATTAAACACTATGTGTCTAACACGTGGCTGCGCAAATGCCAAAGCCCAGAAACTGAGTACTGAATCCAGTCAATGGTGGGTGTGCTCTATTTCTATCATTTGGCTGACATCGGCTCCAGATCCAGGAGTCAGGCACCCATCAGCCAGTACAACATGCAAAGTTGCTCCCTGTAGGAGTGGGATCCAAATAGGAGCACAAGCCGAGACACAGTCAGCTGGCAACTCTCAGGATGGAGGAAACACATGCGAAATTCTAGCTACACATTGGAATTTCAGTTCTTTCTGTCTGTTGCCTAACTTGTTAGGGTATTCATCTAGCAAACAAGCACTTTTTGTTCTGCTTCCCCTTTCAGGGATAAATCCGTATTTTTAATTCATATGAAATACTGTTAGGGCTACATTGTGGTTATAATGGTATATTTCATCAGTGTTTTCAGCTTTAAACTGAATCAAGAATTGTGCCACATGAATAAATTATCATGTGCTTTTCTCATAATTTTCATGCTTCATCAGAGGTTGAAAACTTCTGCAGTTCACTAAAATAACCTTTTATATACCACAACATACTAAATAGAGCAAAACATTTTCCCCTGTCTTGGATGCATTTCTATAGTAATGCCAAGTGTAAATTGTCTTTCTTACTGCTTTTGGTAACTCTGCAATGTATTTCTAGCGCTTTCTACAGCAGCTAATTCAATGAAACTCCTCATGCCCAAAGGATGGGAGACAAACTTCCCCACAGACTCATTCTGTGGTAGCAAGTGCTAAATGCACAAGGGTGATTAAAGCACATTATAACTGATGCTCAACGAACTGTATAACATATTGATTTCCTGACACAGAAAACTCATTTAAGAGGTGCAAGAAAGAAACAGGTGAATTAAGCACAAACCTATTCTTATTCAGAGTGTATTGAGCACAACTGATTCTGACATCACCGTTTTTCTTCATAGACATTCAGAAATTATTTGTCTTGGGGATGAAACTGAAACACATAGTATAAATGGCTTCAGAAAAAATATGAGACCAAATGATACATAGAAACTCACTGCTGCTTTATGCCCATTTCTTCAAAAGCATCTTGGCAAAAACAAACAAATGAAGCCCTACCTCCTGCTCCCCAGAACCCCCAAAAACCAACCAACCAGAAAAAGGTGTCAAAAAGCTTATGCCTGGTATTGAATAATTTTAAAGTATTAAGTTTTATTATGAGAAATACATTTTACAGTATAATTTCACATGATTAAATTATGTTTCTGCATGATACACAAAACAGGTATTCCCATCTATACAGTGTGTATGAGGTAAGGTGATCCATCATTTGAATAGCCAGCATAAAAAAATTTCCAAGTGTACCAATGAACCTTGCATAAATAAATCTATTTCTTACAGAGCTATTAATAAAATGTGTATTTCTAGTTATGAATATACATTTAAAAAAATTACAGTTAATTTCTAATACATATCCCTCCCTATTTGGGAGGCTGCCAAAAAGATTTCTTCCTCAACAAACCACAAATAAGTATTGTTGAAAAGGAAGTGAACCCATATGCATATGAGGATAATATTACCACTTCCTACCTTATGATTAAAAATAAATGGTTCCACCTGTAGCTCATCAAGATTGATCTCTTACTGATCTCACTTCTTTATGCATTAGATAAACCAGTACCCTTCTTCTTCCTTCTTTCAGCACTGAAGTACTCCTTTTCTATCTCTCTGATACCAAAATAACACTACTTTTCTTGTGCAGGTGGCTCTAAACCATCCCTTATAACCCCCTAAATTTCTTCCTTCTTTGTTGCTGGCTGACTGAGAAAGGGTATGAATGTCCTAGGGTAACCAAGTTGATTAGCCAACAAACATCTTAAACAGAATGTACTGGTATTAAAATCATACTGTTCTCTGCTTCAGTGTATAAATTAAGGCCTTCTTAGGAAATGTATTTATAGAAATTTCATACCTTTCAGACTTCAGTATCGATCAGATTTTCTCAAAAGGTTTGAACAAGATATTCAGAAGTTTCTGAGGATAAGAAGAGCAGTCAGTTACAATCAATATGGTGGCTATGAAAACTTATGGAAGGAAAGTTGCAAATCTTTAATGTACTATGTGAGAAAAGTGTTGAACAATAGATTGTGATGTATGTCTTACAGCTGTAGTCCAGATTATTTGATGGACCTGTTTTGTCGGTTGGAGTCTTTGTCATCCAAACTGAAGTAATCAGCATCTTATCTGAGTTTTCTGACTGGAGTCTACACTTTACTGTAATTTTCTTCCAAATAAAAATATTGTAGCTTATTCTAGCTCATAAAATGACTGTATATTTACTTCATTAATGTTTTTTTGACTCTTAATTTTAGTATCATTTGGGTATTATTTTCTAGGAAGTCATAACTACAAAATTCTACTTAACTCTGGTGATCTGAGTGCAAACCATTTTTTTAACAGCTGTTCACATAACAGTAAGGTACAAATAACACAATTAAAATATTAATACATCTGTGGAATTCCTTTAAAAACCTTTATGGCTCTTCTTTCAATCAACACAAAACCCAACACAGAAGTCTGAAGTATGAAACTACAGAAGACGAAACCAAGGCCTGAAATCTCTATGTTATAGTCTGCTAATCAAAACAACAGAATTAATTGCTCCGTGAAAAAGATTATGCACTCTTATATTTCCTTTCAGACTCACAAGAACCTGATCACTCTCTAGTTCTAGTGAGAAAGAGAGTTGTCTGTGCAGGAATCCTTATAACTGAGATAATGAGAAAATGTCCAGCTTTTTTATGCTTTTTTATGCTCATTTCTTCAAAATGAGTGACTTTTTGGTTTTTTTCACTTAAGAATTCTTATTTTGTTGTGCATCTAATCAAGTTACAATTAATTATAAATGCCAGTAATTTAGAATTGAATTCATCAAATGCAAGTTTACAGTAGTTTTACATGAATGCTCAATATTTTGTTTACCATTCACATGTTTTTCATCACATAGATTTTACTAAAACAAAGAAGTTTAAGTAAAATGCTCAGTAATTCCGAAGAAATAGTAAGGGCTTTTGTAACTTTAACCTCTTTCTCTTCAGTGAAAAGTGGAATATGAAAGGAAGTTTTGTTTACGTAGCTTGAAGACGTAGCACAGGTCATGGGCACAAATTAGAGACAATAAGAATGCATGTTTTATAGTTTCATCTCCAACTGAAAATCACATTGTGCACTGAAATAGTTTGACTTGAAGTTTGTATTTTCTGCTGTACTAGAGTTCAAGGATCTCTCAGTCTTTGCTATAGAACAGGCTCTGAAGTCTTTATCTGCCCAAATGAACCAGTGTTTTCTGTATTATTTCAGCTGGCCTTTGCCTTTTTTTTGCCCCAAGAAAATATTTCACCTTGGTAGCAGCAAAATATATGATTCATACAGAAATGATTGAAGCATTTATGTTTATTTTAAATTGTTTACTCTTCCCCTCTTCCGCGTTTTTTTTTTCCTAATGCATGTGTGTCTGTTTGTGTGTATCTTTTTTTTCCCTAAAAAAAAATGTTCTAAGAAATTGATCTACATTTCAGAAAAGCATCCATTTCCTCTGAAATTGTGCAATTCAGCAAATGCAGTAAGTAAATGCAGTAAAGTAAATTACCCGTGTCTACACAAAACTGAATAAGGTAGGAATTTGGGCCAGAGTCCCCGAGGGTTCCTGTCATAATGCCTTCTTTCAGCCTAATAAGTTCAATTGTATCTAGTGGCCAGTGAATCAAATAATTTGATTCTGTAGAACTCATTAACAGTCTTTTTAATGCTGTGATGGCAGACCTATGCTGGCAATAATTAATATTGGCAACTTATCTGAGTATTAGCACATTTGGTTTCCAATGACAGACAAATCATGTTCAGACACACTTAGAAGGTAAATAGTGACACTTATGGAGAGTTTACTAACATTCATGTGCTTTTCAGAGCATTTTTCTGAAGAAGCTGCTCTTTTTCAGCTCTTCAAAAAGAATTTAGAAATTTAGTACCAAACCTAGAAATATTTCCAGTTTTTATCAGGTGTTAGATACCGTAATTGCAATATTTCTTATAGCTATGCAGGCAGCTCTTCTGCTTTTCAGGATGAAGTAAAACCATGAATAAGGATGAAAATAATATCAGACAAATTCATAAGAATTGGTTAAAAAAATTTGCATAAATACATCTTTTATTTTGCTCAAGGTGCTGTGTAGCAGTATATTCATGTGACTTTTTATAAAGTATTTGAGGAAAGCTTCCTAAGTTGAAAAATATTCTCAATTCTCTGAAAAAAATACTTTGTTAAAGAAATTTGTTTTCTTGAGTTATAGAGCTAGTATGAGAATATGACAGAGTACTGTATTGCAAGGACAAGGATGATGGCATAAGAAGGATGGTATAAAATACCAGTGGGTTGCCAAACTGCACACTGACTTTCTCTTCATAAGAAGCTGGTGCCTTGACTATTTTAATTTTCTTGTCATACGTTTCTACTCTAATTACACCCATTAGTATTTTCTCAGCCCCTTCCCTCCCTGCCCCCTCGAGGTGCTCCACAGTTCTCTGAAGACAGCAGAAGCAACAAATGCTTCTTTGATAAACAATCCAGCAGTGGGGCTACAACAGCTACCTACAGGAATTGTGAAATATTTGTTTAGCTGCTTCTCTGTCCTGGCTCCAGGGCAGTGTAACTCTTCTGTGATTTGCCTAAGAAGCCTGTCCAGCCTTATGGCAACAGCAGCAATGGATTTCTCTCCAACAGTGTTGCAGCTAGTGACTAGATTTATTGCTTCAAACTTTTAACCCTTACTGTGTTGTTGAGGTCTAACATGCAAAGGTAAATCCTGAAGAAGTTTACCTTTCACTGGATTGTTTAAGGCTGTATCTGGAATATATGCTGGTGCGTAATAAAACTTTACTTCTGCAACTATTCAGTCCCAGCAAAAAATAGGATGTGACAAGTGACAGTATCCTTTCTTCTTGCCTACTAGTGACTGTATGTCAAGATAACGATGCATGCAGTGTGCGCAGAGAACGGAATAAGCATTACTGGCAAGCTGTTACAAATGTGTTATATAACAGTTCTGCTATAAAATCTTTAATGCATTACCCTCACCACACCAGTCTGCTCTTCTTGGGTGTGCTTGAAAAATTTCAGCTCATGGTGCATTATGCATGCTGTGTAAATGCATATCTGTCAAACTGCTGAGTAAGTACTGAAGGTGAAGGGAGTGGATAGAGGGCTTGCTTGCGACAAACACCAAGCTAAACAGTTGAGATTTTATAATTTTTAATTGACTTCCTGATCTGTCATATTAGATCAGGATTATGTTGGCAATGTTCATGATTCATAGGCAATTCACCCTGTTTCAGAGGTGTTTATACTTAATCTTCCTATTACATGAGAGACTGTACTTGGAACTGCCAGAGAGTGTCCTCATGGCATAGAAGTGCATGGATCATAGATGCACCCGCAGCCAGCTCAAAAGAAAAAAGGGCTACTAGGAAGCTAATTAACATTGGAAAAAGGCAGGGCTTGGAAGACTAGGTACAGCCCTGACCTGACACTGCATTGTTCTTCAGAGGGCCTGGACCAGCATTTCCATCAGCACAGCGTTGCACTGCTCCACAGGAGCACAGCTTTGGAATACTGCGTACCTTTTTCTGCCATACAAGCTAGACCTGGCCCAAGTCACAGCTCATCCTGGCAAACCATCCCAGCCACCAGAGCATGCTGGCTGCAGCCGTTTGTTAGTAAAGCACTGGTCATTTCCTAAGCAGAACAGAATGCTGCTGCATGCTTTTTAAAATTACTTCTCCTCACAGCCACCTACATTGGAGGGAAAGGGATACATTTACGTAAGTTGAGTATGTGGATAAAAGGTAAGTTGATATGAGGATAAAAGGTAGGAATTATCAGGACTCATTGTTCAAAATGTACACTAAATGTCAGGGGGAAATAAATTTTGAACTCTCTGTTTTGCATTCTAGAAATATCACTCTCCCTTCAGTCCATTTTGCAAGTGTGAAATACTGCTAAAGGCAGTGGAGTGGTTACTGACTGAAAAATGATGACAGAGGGGGCAGAAGCTGGTGTTTCGTGTTTCCCAGAGGCAGAAAGGTGTCTGCTTTTTGTAAAATAAATGCTATTAAGGGTTTAACACAAACATTGTTCCGTATTAGTGGAAATCCATAGCAGAGTGCAACGATTTTAGGCAGTAGACATGGACAGAAACATGAGAATGATTCTAGAGTTATACAGATAACGCTATGCCTGCTATTTTGTTAAATACTTCCAGCTATAATGGAAGCATGAAAGGGTTAATCTTAACACCTGGTCTTGGAAAAATATAGAATGGGATGAGTTTGTACTTCTGGCACAGCATGCTTTGAGGTTAGCTAGAAGTGGGGAGATTTGATTCTCTCTTTTTAAGGATAGTTTCTATTTAGCTGTACTGCATTTCTGTTCACCTGATTTGGCTTAGTTCCTATTAAAATTGTAATGGTTGAAGAACATTGTGAAACTAGTTGGTCTGATTTTACTGTCTGTGTTTAATGAATGCAGTGGTAAATGATTTGTGTAAATAGTTAAAGGAGTATCCCAGGTGCTCTACACTTTTCAAACCTGAATTTATTACTTATGAATAGAACTTTCCAAGTGTATGGGACTTTGGAATTCTCAGCTTTATGGAGAATAACATGACTGATGAGAAAATGGTTATTTATTTATTTATTTTACTTTCTCCTTTTTTTTTTGTTTTTCTTCTTCTCAGGGACAAAAGGCATTCATGAGAATGGTTCTGATCATTTTTTAAGACTAGAGAATATGCCCCAGAGAAGCACCTGTCTTGAATTTCTGTTTTTAGAAAAAATTCAACAATCTTAGAACAGCTCTCTGGAGGGAGATTGCTCAGTGAAGAAGATGCTTGAAGAGTGGGCTTCCTGACAGTGTAAGACTCATTGACTCAGTGCAATTCTGCAGGGTTAAGAAGAAATCTCTTCTCTCACAAGGGATCTGATACAATTTCTCAGCTCGAGTACTTGCAGTTTCTGTCTGAAATCACTGTTTTCTTGGTTGAAATATTGTCTTTGCTTTCTTGATGTGGCTCTGTTCTCTCATATAAAAAACCATTAACTGTATTCATATATCTCCAGCTGAATTACATCCAACGGAAATAAACCAGTACAGATGTTTTTGCCCCAGTATTTATTTAGCAGTATTCCATAAGGCTGCCTAGTTTGTTCACTTCTTCTGGTGTACTGAAATTTTTTTCATCTGCCCTTGGATAGTCACAGCTGGCAGATCATCGCCTGAGGGGCTTGGAGCAGGTTGACAAGGCTTCTCCTTGAAGATCAGGGGCTTAACTTTCTTCATTCTGAGCCAAGTGAAGGAACATCTTGTCATGCAAATGAAAGACAGGTATTGGTCCGTACCACAGTTTATTTCCAGATGTTGAGAGTTAACTTTCAGTTTTTCTTTGAATCACAAAAGTTTAATCAACTACTTTATTGAAGTGTAATCACAAGGAAAAAACCTAAGCAATACAACCTTGCAATAGGAGGTTATCAGAGTAATAGGAGGTTATCAGGTTGCAATAGGAGGTTATCAGAGTAAATGAATTTTTTCCACTACTGCATAAAAATCTGAAATGTAGGTGTTTTATGTGAGGAAAAACATAGTTCTTTTAAAATATGAGAGAAGTGCTGCAAGAACTCAGGCTGTGAGGGGATCTATTGCTCCTGGCTGGAGTGTAGGGCAAATGTCTATGGACTGTGGTATGATTATGATGTCCTCTTGTGTATAAGTCCCCTCTAGTACTCTGTTATTACTAAAGCTACTGTCTTTTCACTTTATTTTCTACCACCTGACATGACAACTGAGTTCCTATGAGGCAAATAATAAACACTGATATAAATTTATCTATTTCAGTGGAGCTGGACCAATTTGTACTCTCTGGAGGGATGACCTTTGGTACATGGATACAACACATCTTGCAAAATTTTATCACTGGCATTTTGGTTCCTTTAACAAATGAGCATCTTGGAGCTGACCTTTTTCATGAAGCAAAATTCCAAGTATCACCATCAGAATATCTCACTCTCTTTCTAAAATAACGTATAGGCCAATGAAACAAACAATGAAGTTATTAAATGTTAGAAAGAAAAAAGGAAGATAAAACCAAAATGTCATATGACAAAACTCTTTAAAATTAAACAAAAGTTTGTAAATATCTTCCGTATACATCCACGTAGTTTCATCTAAAGTATCTTCTCCCTTACTTTGTTTCTTTAGAAAATCATAATACATTTTCTGTATCTACACAAGAACTATGGATGCACTATTTGTTTACCAGTCTAAATCTCTTCAGTTTTTCACTGTGCAAAAAACATACATTTATACTTTTTTTCTGTTTTTTTTATATAACTTCTCACTCAGCCATGTGTACAGAAATCAAGACAAGCTATTCAGAATGCTCTCTGAACTACTTTTTCCTTAGGACATACCATAAACTTCACATGTTTACGATACTAATAGGCTTCTGATTCTGTATTGTATGTATGTTGAGTTTAAGAACACTTGTGTCTTTAAAAGGAATTATTAATTTCATTGGATTTTCAATTTGGACCTACAGGAGTTCAGGTGAGCTTCACAGGGCTCTTTTTTTTTTTTATTTTCCCTTTTTCACAAGTCATTATGTCATTATCGACAAAATCCAGTTAATTTCAGTGCAGTTGAACACAGTGAGTGTGAAGGTGGTTTCACAGATCATGGTTTTGTGCACATAAAACAATGGCTGTGAACTTCCTGTGCACCAATGGATGGTACATGCTGTTATCTCGGATCCTTTAGAAATACCGAAGTGGATCAGATCCTTTATTTTCCAGCATTTTTCACTGTTGTTTTATCTTTCTCCCACTCATACTTGTTGCCAGGAAAAAATCCCTTTTGCAGAATCATTTAGTCATTAAGTTTGGAAGAGATCTCTAGGATCAGCAGACCCACAGCTAACCCAGAATGACCACATGGAAGTGAATGATTCAGAGGTCACAAAATGGTTTTCTCCAGGTGTTAGGTACTGTTCATCCAAAGAAAAATGTAAACATTTCCAGACAATCTCAATATTGTTCCCATAAGTGGGACCAAGACTTCATTCAAAGAGACAGATGTACAGATTGACCTTCTGATAAGCAGCATTTATGCTTCTAGTCCCCACTCCCACGTAAGTCAATCTGGCCTCAAAATTTGTCAGTAAGACCACTCAGTTCTTGGGAACAGAACAAAATAAGTGTGTCTTTTGCAAGCCAGTAACAGTTGTTATGTGATTCGACAATGAGATTCACTCTGGATTAACTTATTCCCAGTTATGACTCTTTGAATACAAAACTGCGTTTTCAGTGGTCATTCAAATATGACTTTGACATTTTCAGGGCAGAATAAAGCTGATTCCGGTAAGCGTTACAAAGGAGAAAGTAAAAAAATGTTGAAAAAGTCAGTTGGTGCTCTCCCTACACACTCCTTCTTCCAGCCTGTGAGTATTAATTTATCAGTGAATATCTCGTGTGCTACAAAGGTGAGCTCATTGACACTGCTGCTCTCTCTGACTGACTCGGATACAGGATGGATTAAAAGTGTGATTAAAAGAATGATTAAAACAATCCATCTGGTTTGCTGAGATACACAGGCAACTTTGGCAAAGGAGATATAATCTATATTTGAGCCTGTACATCATAAACTGCTATCACATTTATGGGAGGATATGAAATATTTGATTTCACTAATTTAACTCTATTTTATTAGTTAAGGTGTAAGATTCTTGTATTGCTGTGTCTTAAAACATGAGAGGTTAACATTCAGGACAGGGCTGAGAGATGACAGCTCCATACATTACTATGCAGTAAGAGCAAGGACTCCAAAAGCAAGCTATGAGGGATTAAATGGGATTCTGAATCAAAAAGACACAATTAAGTGAAAAATTCTGTTGTTTGCTGGAATTATATGAATATCTGTACAGCAAAGGACATCTATTACCCACTCTTCTCTCATCTGTGTAATAACCTTTATCATAAGACCTGAGGACCCCATTATATTTGGAAGTTTTATCATGGAAAAAGAAAAAAAATGTACATAGCTCTTCAAACTTTGGCAACTTTATTCAACTCTGGATAATCTATGTATTTTTTTAGTTTAATTTTATGGATTATGCATATTGTTTGGGCAAACAGTCAGTTGCCAACATGTCTATACAAATAAATAAGCTTGTAGTTTTTCCTTCTCTTTACTGGATGCCAGCTTTAAAATGCATTGTGTTGCTCTAACTGCTTCTTCAGTTGGGCTGATCTGAAGGGACTGGCTGGGAATTGAGAGAGATGATCTCTACATCCCCAGGCATGCCTGCTCCTATCACTGGGCCCACGCAAAGAGAAAACTTATTGGACCGTCCATCTAAATTTGCACAGCCTGTGTGTTCTGGGACCAAGATGACAAAACGAAGTCTATAAGCAGCCCACTTCATGTTCTTTGTGTGTGGATGTAGTCTGTGGTGTTACGCTTTGCCTGTGTGCAAAGGGAAAGGTGCATAAATCAGTGCAATGGGCACTGCATCAATCCTGGGTGTAAATCAGTGATCACAGAATCACAGAATTGTTTAGATTGGAAAAGACCTCAAGTATGGCTGAAGGACAGTCATAAAAAATAAGAGACCCTCAACTCATTTTTGGGCCAGGGAGGTTTCAGGACTGTTTATAATCTCATTTCGATGCCTTTCTGGTTTTGCTTAGTATCACAGGGATGCTAATTATGCAGATGGAAAGGGAATATAACCCTGGATTAGGTCCCACCTGTCTTTTCTTGGTTTTTCCTCTAACAGTGTTAGCTCCCTTGGAGGCAGGGACAAAAATGTAAAGGTGGGATAAATTGTCTCTGGATAAACTTGAAATTTCTGAAATCTGGTGATTAAGTTGGTGCGAGAGAATGATGTATGCTGAGACAATACACTTCCGATATTCTTGTAAGTGTTTTGTGATCATTTTCCTTTTTTGGAATTCCAGATCATTTTTAATACAGTTTCATTGCATAGTTAGATAATTTACTTGCTAATGTTTGTTCTTCTGGTCTATCATGTCTTTATTCAGAATTTTAAAACAAGCATGCTGATTGATTTGGTAGGTGTCCACACCCAAAAGAAGACACACTTAATTTTTTTGAAATTTTATATCTATTACTGGTTCAAAGTCCACGTGCTCTGCTGAACTGAGGTTATCAATGTCTGATTATACAAGAATGCCATCTTAGCTTGGCCAGTCTCCTAAGTAGTTTAATCTTTAGGAGAGCATCTCTACCTCCTCTGGTCACTCAGAGTTTGTGAACACTTCCTAATTATTTCAGGATCTTTTGGTGTAAGAATTATTATGGCCATAAGTAGCAGAATCAGACTCTGGGATTTATTTATGTTCCTATTTTGTATGGACTGTGATCAAATCATCAGTAAGTGCTCTGCTGATGGTTGCATTAGGTCTTTTCTAGTATCAGTGTGTAATGTCTCATTTTATGAGTTTACATAACACTGGTGTAAAGATGAAAGAATCCAAGTTTCTTCCTCAGCAAAGAGACTGTTTGTTAATGGTCATAATTTCAGAATTATTGAAAGAAAATTCATCTAAATCTAATAGAAAAAATAGCTGTTGTAAATATGGACTCTTAAATAGTTACAGCACCACTGATTTCTAATTGTTGGACATCATACAGTTTTCCATAATTTTAGAGGTGGCATACTGACTGTGGGTTTTATGTTTGCATTGTTGAAGAAAAATATGTATCTTAATGCAAACTGGGAACACAGAAAGGGGTTCTTTATAGTTAATCTGTTATTTCCCTAGTCTTTTACTTATTAGCAGTAGCAACCATTGAACATGGGGATCTTCAACACATATGAATGGTCGCTGCTGGGCCTCTGAAGAGGGGCTGCATACAAGGTCAATGGCTTTAAGGAGGACAAGGGAGCATCATGCTTTATTTTGAGATAACCTGGAAATAGATCAGCTACACATAGTTTTAAGTTGGTTAATCTTCTTTTTAAAATGAAGACCAACTTTAACGAAGAAAAAGAAAAGCTGTAAGCCAGTGATGGTAAGTAGGGATTTTGGTTTTGCGTGTGAGGGGTTGAGGTTATTCCCAGCTATCAGATACCCCTCTTGCACTTCTGCAGAGAACACCCAAACAAAATGTAAAGAAAGAAACAGAAAAAAAAACCCAAAACCCCCCCCCCAAAAACCAACAAAACCCAAGCCCTTAGTGTACCTATTGATTTAACTCAATTTAATGCAGACAGGTCTACGCTATTTTGAGATTTATGTATCAATTTTCTTTAATTGTTCATACCAGAATAAAGTAGTGAATGTACAATGACCAGACTTGTAAATAGGAAGTGGAAGGGGAAGGAAAAGGGAGGGGAACTGAGGAGACTGTGGTAACAGGGAAAATGAACTGACTCGAATGCCATCTCTAAGAAAGCCCTCCCTCTGATGTGACTTACACGGAGTTAGCTGCAACAAAGATACCCCTTGTTATTTCTCCTTGGTAATGAGAGACATCCAAAGAAAAAGACTTTCCTGGAAATGCTTGCTTCAGATACTTTCCTTTTCTCTTACATCAAGAAACATCAAATTTAAATGTGATCCAATTTGGCAGCAATGAAGTTGAAGGGCAAGCTTCTGTCAGGTAAAAGGAGGACATTTAGAGTGATATGGATCAGGTCAAAACCAGCTGTTTAATTTCTATCTGTCAATGATAGACAGCTTGATCTGTATTAACTTTCTTGTCTGGCTTTCTGTCTTTGCTGCCAGGTGATACACTGAGATGCTGACACTTGGGATAAGGGCTCATTTCCTTGAATGTCTGAGTACATCACAGATATTTTTATGGTGTGCTGGTTTGACTGAATCTCCTGTAAAATTAAGAGCACTTTACTTTTATCCTTTCCTGCATCTTTTCTGGTGGTGATCTCAAGTGGTTTCTGTCTAATTTCTAACAGAAGCATGAAAAAGTGGCCTTGTGATATTTTTGAAAATTTTGGTTTTGCTTTGTTTTCTTTGTGGTAAAAATGTGCATTTTGCTGTTGCACTGTTTCACAGTACTTTCAGTGCCTTAGCATCTGTGACACTATGAGACTTCCCTCTGCAATTCCAGAGCACACCTTTTTACTTCACAGTCTTTAATCTACATACCCACAGGACTCCTGGCAGTGCTTTCAACCTGTTGCCCAGCTGCTCTCTTCCCTGGGCATTGCTCCTCTGAACCTTGCTGGCTCTTGTTTCTTGTGGATAGCGATTGTCATTGATGTTTAAATCATCTTACTCTTTCCCTGGCTTTTTATCTTTTTTTCTTTCACGATTGTGATTCATAATTTTACACTAAAATTCCTTTACCTCATAGCTTTTAGTCTTTAAATTCATATTAGAAAATATAGTCCCTAGTATGTAGGAAATGGATCATATCAGCTTCCAGTAAATATTATCTAATGTTTGGATGCCTACCTTACTACCTATAAGGTAGGCTATCTAATAATGCTAGTATCAGCAGCAGTAGCGCCATAAACAGAAACTACCAGTTGGGGTGTTGTATTAGTCTCAGCGAAAACTGTAATTGTACTAGGAAGGAATAAACAAAGATTAATTTTCATAATTATCCTCCTAACCACCTCCTCTACTGGAGAGGAGGATGCTTTTCACAGGATGCCACTGCTGGTTTCTAGGCAGCGGGCCATTGTGTGGAAATCCTGCTTTTTCTGCACCATTCCTTTTCTGTTCTGTGTTTCTTTTCTGTCGTTGTTTTGGATTCTTTAAGCCGTGAGGTAACTTTGAAGTTGATGTATGCACCCTCTTAATCTAGCATTTCATCTTTCACTATGCAACAGCTGGTAAGTCTGTGGAGAGTGGGAGTTCACCTGCACAGTTAGTGCTCATTTAGTCAGTTTGCTGCTCTTACAAAAGCATCATATCAAATTACAGAAAAAGGCCCTTCCAATGTTTTCTACTTGGAATGTCATTAAAATTATGTTTTGCTCATTTTAAGTCAACTGTTAGAAGTATCTTCAACGCTGCAAAACCTCTGCAGACAAGCTTCAGATGAAATAATCCTTCAAATTAAAAAAATCCTATGCAGATTTTGAGCTTGAAGTTATTGCAAATAATTGTTATTTTTGACATGACAAAGAAGATTGACAACTAAAATGTGCTTTACACACAAACCATTTTTGACAGGTATGCACCTGAAAAAGAAGTGTACAAAACAGTTGTAAAAGATATGCTTGGCTATAATTTTCACTTTGAAAGAGTTTGAAGTGACATTAGGTGAGGCCTCTGGCAGAAGGGTGCTGTCAATTTCCACAGTAGCACTTGAACACAGGGTGACCCCCATCAGCCATCTGGTAGGGTGGCAGAAATGAACGCCTGCTCCTTCTCTATCTCCAGACGTCAGCAGCCACAGGAAGGTGTAAGTCCATTCTGCTGAAGGCTTTGGTCTGAATTAACCCAGCAGCAGTGGGGCAAGCCTGGAGGGCAAAAGGCAGAGCCCCAAAGGGGCCTGCCTTCCCATGGGATTCTGCTGCAGCTGGAGACACTGAGATGAAGACCAAAGGGTTGTGACAAAAGGGCACTGGGTTTGGAGGTCTGTCAGTTCCTCAACTTGAATTTGCTTTTCCCCTATTTGCCCTGAAAATGTGATGTTAAAATCTCATACAGTTTTCCACTCACTAGCAAGAAAATGCTCTGTCAGATCTAATTTCATGTTTGATGTGGGTGACTGTTAAGTAGGCTTTTGGTTATCTTAATTTTGTTTTTCCCTTGGTACAAATAATACAAAGACTTCTTACTGTCAATAAGAGATTTCATTTGTTGATTTAAAGAGAAAACTGTGCTGTCTGTAATATTTTTTCTTACCTTAAATTAGCTGTTTAAATAAAATTGTCAACTAAAAAGAATCCAGTAATACAAGAACAGAAAATGAGTGTTACTCTGTTACTGTAATGGCTATTACTGTTACAAATTTATTGGTCCGGAATACAATAAGAGCCACAATGGATTGCTTAAAATCATCCAAAGAACTGTTAATACATTAAAATATGAATATTTTATGCAGGTCATTAACCTTGATAATTTACCTTAAAATAACTTTGAACTGGCTTGATTTTCATTAGTTTCTAATGGAGCTTGAATCATCTAGATGTTAATCTTCCCTGTGTGGCTGCCAGGTTGTTGAGGTATTATCAGATTGATAATTATTCTTTCATCACTCTTACAAACTTGAGACACACTCAAGGGAAAGAATAATTGTGTCCCTGCCACATTTTTTCCTAGGGTTCTTCCTTAGTACTGCTTTTAAAAATATCCAGGACAGGCAAGTCTGTGATGTCCCCAGGCAATCTACCTTGGAGGTTGCCCATCCCCGAGACCAGGGCAGTTTCCCAAATTTCTAACATTTCTGCCATGACATTGAATTGTTTTCCTCTTACACTGTGTGAAATCAATACTGAAAATATGCCATTCCCTTCATTTTTTTAAACATATATTTATATGTTTTTTAATTCTACAATTAATTTGGATTTGCTTTCCTGATGCTTTTCTGCTCTCTATATTGAAATTATTTCTCTCACAGGACAGCCTTTCTCACAGAATCTAGAATCCAAGCCAGTCCTACACGGTGGTCATTTATGTTTTGGGAATTGAGTAACAGAAGACAGAGGGATTAGTCTTAGCAGATATTGGGAGAAAGGAAAATATGTTGGATGGGAGACTCGCAGTCCTGTACAGAAACCTCCTCCAAGTTTGTTTAATTTTCATATTGTCTGTTACTTTTATGGTAGGAAAATGTGGGTTAAAAAAAAAGTTATTGACTGTCATTTTTTAGTAAAGAGAACATGGAAAAATCAGTGCTATGAAAAAAGTTTTAAGCACATGGGTTGAGTTAGGAATATTGTTAGCAAGGACGTGATTCCAGTTTAAAGTTAAAGAATGTCCTGAATTAGAAGGAAAAAAGAGAAAGGTGGAGGAAGCCAGGATAGAGACACTGACAAAATGAGGTCTGACTGACAAAACAGCACCAGTCATCACAGATAACCTTGTGCTGGAGACCAGTCAGGCTGTGAGGAAAGTTTTGTGACACCTTCTGTCCCTGGATGTGTTTCTTTTTACAGGACTGGAATGTTTAAAATATTAAATTAGGTATGCAGTAGTAAAATATACAATGCATTTTTTTACAAGAGGGAACAGTAAGTAGAGAATTATATAAGACATAGAATTAGAAAATAGATTTGAAGTTTTTGGTTAGCAAGAACTCCACATATCTCTTAATGAAATGATAAATTATTATAACTAATATCAGAAAAATATATTCAGAAAGAACTAGGTATTTTGTTTCAATCCAGAAGCTCCTAAACCCCTGACTGCCTATATAGCATGTTATGTAATCTCAGAGAATAGGGACACACCCATTTTCCCACCAAGACTTCAGAAGCAGAAAAGAAGGAAAGAGAAATAAAAATTTTAATCTATTTCTTTTTAAAGTATTTCCATTTGATTAACATGAACTGGATTGATGCATTAGAAGAATTCATTTCTTCAGTTGTACAGCTAGGCTGCACTGGAACTGAACAATTCAGCCCAGGGATTTTTGGATCCCAAAACAGTGAGTTAATTCTATCTCACTTGTAGCCTTCAAGAAGATTCTGTCCTTCAGCATTATCTCACTGTCAAAAGGTTAAGAAAAAGTTACATTTTATTAGCAAGGTCCCCAAAAGCTAGCTCTGTAGGCTACATTTCAAAGTAGTCATTTCTCTTAACCAGCCTCAGCCAGGGAAGCTATTTTTGATGAATCTCTTGTATTCATATACTCCTTTCTGCAGAAGCCTCTCTTTCACCCCCAAGGTGTCTTTTTGGGACTCCACACTATGGTTGCCTTTTTCTCCACCATCTTGCTCAGTGAAGGACAGTACCTAGCTGACACTAGGTGGTATTGGAGCTCTTTTATTCTCATGAGTACTTTGAAATATATTGATGTCACCATGTCTCATTCAGCTATCACCATGTCTCATCCATGTATATCCAATTTAAGAATAGTCGTATGACCTAAAATTATTTATCATCTTTCTTTGAAGAACAGTTTTACTCAGTCTAAAGTAGTTTACCAACTCTTTCACCATGCAACAGACTCCTTGAACACTCAACAAACAGCTCTATGACCCTGACAGTCATTTTAGATGTGTAAGCATTGCTAGGACAACAATGAAGACAGAGTAGAAAAGGATGAAAGACTAGATGGAGAGAATGCAACGCTTCAATTTGGCTGTACTTTTAAGTTAACGAGGGGGGAGAGCTACTGAATCATAAGAGTAGTTCAAAAATTGTTGCTGCTTGATAGGTGTATTCTCTCTGTTTGCTACAGGTGGCTTCAGAAATATTTCCTCCAGGTGTTGTTTGAAAGATAAAATACAGGATCAGGCAGGGAAATCATAGACTAAACATTCAGAAAGTTGCCTTTATTTGCTCTTGGTTTTGTTTGCCAGGATGCGTGGTAAAGTGACATCTTTGTGACCTTGTTTGATGTTTGGTTTAAATGAAGAAGCAGGTGATCATGACTTACATCAAGAGCTGAACATTGTGGGTTACTTCAGTAGGCTATCATGACGAAACTTCAACATGACTGACATTCTTATTGTGCTTGAGAGTGATATGTGGGTGGCATCCTGAAACAACTGTTCTTTGTGCTGTTAGCATGATACCTTCTAATTGATATATCATCTCTTTCTCCAAAAGCAATCCAAAAAAGTATATGAATTAATAAAAAACTGTTCAGAAGTAGCTGTTATTTTAGAGATCTTTGATTTCCTCCACACAGTGGCGTCTAAATAACATATTCCATCTTAACGACTCCTCATTCTTCAAGCATCCAAAATATCTGAAAAGCAGAAGAAAAAAAATATGTTCAAGGTATTTTAAGTTACAGGCTCAGTTTCATGTTTTATAAAAGTGTGAGAGACAATAAAGAGAGTGGAAAGATGTTTTATAGTTCTGAACATCATTCCTAAAGCCTGAGACATTCCCCATTACCGTCGCAGTGATTAGATTTTCTGTGTTAAACTTTCATTTGTTGATTTGTAGCACACTGATTTGCATTACAAAGTGTAGTGATGAAACGAGAGAAGTAATATTGAAGTGCCCAACCTTCTGTATAAAAGTATAGAGAGAAAATGTTGGAAATTTGCTAAACATGCATTGTTATTCCATGCCCTCTGTTTATCGCATCATTTTGTCAATGAAGTTACATTTCCTGTACATAAATTTTCAAGTTTATTATGAACAGATAATTTCCATGCCCATAAATCTGTCTTGCTTGCAGAGATTCTTATGGAATATCTCCCTTTTCCTTTTCAACCTTTTTCAATTTTTTCCAATCTAAAATGTGAGACAAGTCAATTAAATCTCTTTCCTCCTTTGGCTTTTTGAAAAATTTCCATATCTCGCCATGAATGGAGGAGACATACTAGTCTTCTGCTAACGCTCCTGGGAATCATCCTTTTCCTTAAACTGTTGCTTAACCAAGACATTTTACCAAGATTTGACACAAAAACTCAGCAAATGAGCGACAGTGGCAATATGATATTATGTGCACAGTTTGAAGAAAAAGCATCTATTATCTCCACATCTCCCAAAGCTATTTCTCCATCTACTCTTTCCACTGGTTTAAACACTTTGTTAATTACTGGGTTTTTTCCAACAAAAAACTCTGTCTTCCCTGTTTTTCAGTAGGAATCTCCTTTTTACTGAAGTTTTTCACTCTCTGCTTTCTTTGACAAGTCCCTGTTATAACTTGGAAAATCTAAGTTATAAAAGGATTATTCACATATCCCTCTGTGAAAACCTTTGCATGGGACCAACCTTTCCATTCTGGTTCTTTAACACATCAGTTCATCTGTAAGGAAAAATAGATTGATTTACACCTCTGCATTTGGCCTGAGAGTTTCTTGAAATATGTATTTTCCTTTTTTTGTCTGCCCATAAGAAAGGCTTTCTTCTTTTAGTATGAGAAATGCAGAGTAATGATAATGATCTAGACTTCTGAAGTACCACTGTGCAACTGCAATTGATTTGTGGTCTGAAATTTACCCTTTTTCAGAGAAAATGGTTAAGCTTGTCCTATTGTAGCTCTGGATACCTCCGTAATGTCATTATTTAAAGCTGTTTTTGAAAGGCTGAGTTATTCCATCTCCAAGACATGAAACAGCCATGTGTTTCTTGCTGGGACTCTGATTGATTGCAGCAGCAGACTAGAGGACTGAGGATGTCTGCAGCTTGATCTGAACATTAGATGTGGATCTTATTTTTTGAGGAACTGTAAAATCAGAGCACCATACCAATATGTTTTGTGGAAGCCCTAGTCACCTGTTATAATAAATCATCTAGAATTGGCTTGATAAATCAGGAGAGGAGAGGATTCTGAAGGGTGAGAGAGGTGTAAGCATTCAGATGCCTCCTTATATTTGCATTGGCTTTTTTTTTATTGTACAAGATAAATTCAGTTATGTGTAAATAGTGTCAGGACATTGAAATTAAGTGGGCATAAATGAATACGATTAAAAAACAGATTTAATAAATTCTGCAAGATGTATCAGGGATTATATGAGTTACCCCCAAGTTTCTTGTAAGGTACCCTTCCTTTAACCTGGAGGCCTATTAGGATGACATAAATATATTTCAGCCATATGAGTTTTTCTTCTGTTTTATTAATGGAATTCATAAAAGCTCATGATTCTTGTGTTACAAAAACTTTTGCTCAAAGAAATTATCTAGTCCATGACTGCTTTTTTCCTTGATTTAATTATCTTAGGGTAAAACTGTTGAATGGAGAGACACAAGCCTCAACAATCTACAATTTTACATATTCTTCTTTGCAAAGATATCTTCCAGTGAAAATTAACATGTCTTCTCATGTCAAAATCTGCATTTAGAGTTATATAAAATGTGGAAATAGAAGAGGAATGGTTCTTCCTTGTTTGCACTCTCATATGCTAGTTTCTTTTTTTCACCCCTTCAGATAAAAGTAATGAAACAAGTTCTCATACTAGTGTAAGTACTGTTCATAGCCCAAATTCATTCCCATGGATTTTCTTCATTCCAAGAGGACAAAGCAAGGAAATGGAAACACAAATTTGAACGAGAAGCAGAGAGGGCTTAAAATAGGAGGTGGATTTATGAGATTTTTACAGAACAAATGTCTACACACGTCTTTACTGCAGTAAAGAGCCCTTATACTGATTTGTGTGATTTTCACAGTCTCTCACTATTATTTTCTGTATTATGTATTTATAATGCTAGAAAGCCAGAGTGGCCAAGAGATTTAAAAAGTACGAGGTCTGCCCAGAAGTGACCTTTCAAGTACACATCACCTTGAGGCTTCACTTATTATACACTTTAACCTTTAATTTGTTATGTAGGAAGGACTTTGTTTGACATAAATGAGATTTTTTAGCACTATGTGGTTTATCTCTAATCTTTTACAAAGGAAATATGCTGATATTTTTAGAGATAACAGAAATTTTCCTCCTGTCAGACCGCAGAACCCGAGCACACTCATAGCTGCAAGCATGCCTCCAGAACAGCCCCACAAGCTATTTTCCAGTCTGAAATGAGAGAAGCAGGATTTGGGCCCCCACAATTTGATACTTAAACACTGGTGGCTTTTCAGCACTGATAAGAGATGAATACTCATTCTGAATCAAAAGCTAAGTGTGGTACAGTTTACATTTATAACTTACTAAAATGGGTTTTCTTTTCATCTGGACTACATACTGGTGTCCTTGTATCTCATGGTCAGGTCATTTTAACACATACCAAAGTATATTTTTCTAGGTTATGATCTTCTCTTTTTTCTCTTGTAAAAGACACTTGTGCTATATTCTACTGTAATTTAAAATTTTGTTATATTTCAGTAACACTGAGGATAAAAATGCCAAGTCAAAACTGCTGTGGATTTTGCTGCTATTTTACTTGGAAAACTGTGAGGATCCTAACTATTAGCAGTGGAATCTCAAATAATCAGACTTTTTCCTTTTTCTTTTTTTCCCACGTAAAGATGCAACGTCAAAAAACGAGAATTTGGAACTTTATTCAGCTGTTAGAGGAGCATGCTTATTTCTGTGTCTTTTCTCTCGTGGGTAAGGTCTTACAAAATTTTGAATTTTTATTTCATAGAAACATGAAATAAAATTTAATGCCTATCCTGTGTCTGTGTGTCTGTACTTTGCCCTAACCAAAGTGATTGAAAGATAAATGTGTGTGCTTTGAAAGTTGTTATTAAAATCTAAGAGTAAAAGATGGAAAGGTTTTTTAAAAGAAAATTAGGAACTAGACATTTTAAAACCTTTTCTTTTTTTACTTTGCTTTGTAAATAGGCATATAATTTTGCAGGTTTAGAACTTTTTCATCTTGATGCATTTTTGTGTCAGACTCTGCCAAATGCAGAATGAATATATTACTTTTTTGTATAAGTCCTGCCAGTACACATGTTTTCAAGGATGTCTGTACATCCCAAGAATAGGAAACATTGCCTGGGGTAGTGCATTTCAATGTGCATTTCCTGGAGCCTGAGAAGTCCATCATGGGATTTTTATTTGGTATTAACTCATTTTGTCAGAAACATGCAATTTATATTTATTGGTAGCTGTCTGTGGGGTGCCTAAAATATTTTAAAAATTGTATATTTCTGGATCTAAACTTGAGTATGGAAACTTTTTTGTTATCCTCAGCTTTTAGCAATTCTGTTTTAGATGGGATTTTCATTTACTGGAAATTGTATGTTTGTGGTAAGAAAAGCATGATGTTGACACTGGTGAATACTTTTCAGTTATAAATGTTGTGAAAAGGGTTTTGGGAACCCTTCTCTTTGGTCTACTTTTCTGTCCAGAAGCCCAAGTGTTCCTTTTCCCTATATACATACTCATCATGGAGAACCAGAGTGCATGACCCGGCTCTTAGTGGCTGAATCTATATTGTGTCTCTTATCAAGTGGAGTGCCCAGGATATGCCACCTCTTTTACGTCCAGTTGTTAAAAAGTAGAACTTGCCTGTCCTGGCTGAAGCTACCAAGAGGCAGAATCTTGATAAGGAAATCTGTTCCAAGACGAGACATTCCTCTTATCTCCCTCTTCCATTTACCCACTGCTCAGCTTAAACTGCTTTTTTCATGGCTGATATCATGCTCTTTTCTTTTTAATTTGGACTATTTACTAGGCCTTCTATAATGTCATAATCGCTTAACAAAGCACCACTGAGTGTCACTCAAATTTGGACACACTATGTTAAGATTGGATTAGTAATTCTGGTTACAAAGGAATAATGCAGAGATATTTTGGTGCCTATTTTATGGGGTAACACTTGGCATGTGAGTCTTGCAGTCTAATTTATTATTTGTTAATTATTTGCTATAACTTAATGCATGGTACTTCAGGTCTGTTTTAAAGGTTGTACCTCATGAGATCAACAGTTGCAGCCTTTTCATCTGTGTTGTGTTTTGATTGAATTTCAGTCTCATTTTCCACCCCCTGGATTTTGTGATCTGATATATATAATGGGGTCAGTGAAGTTAATACAACCGTTAGTCCAGGAACATAGCAAACCTTGGCTGAATGCAGCAGTTGGTCCTGCAGAATTGCAATCTCCAAACTCATTCACAATAACTAGACGAGACTGTGTCACACACCACAAGTAACTGTATAGAAACCCACACAGTGTGAAACACATCACCACTGGATGCATTCTCATGGGTAGTGGCCCTTGTAGCCTTGAAGGCACCAGTCCAAGGAAAACACTTACTTTTCCAGACGTGGGGTTGTGACTGGACAAAATTTGGCTTTTCACACCCTTGATTACTGGTAATGCTTTTGTGATGGCTTCTGCACTTGCTCCTTTGTTAACTCTTGCATAAATCCGTTCTTATTTATACTGGTGACGTGGTATGGAGGGCAATGGACAGATTGAAGACTTTAAGATTAAGCCCAGGTGTCATAGGCAGGCTTCTGCAAGCTGATCAGGAAGTCTCTACCAGCATCATGCTGCATTCTTTGTAAATACATGAAGTGATAATCAAAAACATGTATGCACATGCACTTACATCAAGTACAGAGATCAGTGTTTGCGGAACTGCAATGGGATACCCAGTTGTCTGTGTTACCTGTAGAAGACAAGAATACCTGATGATTGTTATTAATTGGCATCTTTGTTTCCCATGCTGGAAGATATTCCGTCGTAGGAGTGCCCACTATACTCAATGACAGTCTTTTTCCATTTCTTCAACTGTCAGTTCACTTTCTTCTCTGTATTAAACATATAAATTTTCGACTTTAGCTAACATCAGCACTCATATTTATATATGAATTTTATCCTAATCATCCTGCTTATTTTCTTTCTTTCTTCCTTCCTTCCTTCCTTCCTCCTTTTATTCCTTTCTTATTTTTTTCTTTCTTTCTTCTTTCCATACTATGCTAATATATTACTCATGTTACCATTACATGTTACACTTTCTAAAATGTTAGAATACAGTTGCAAAATTCTTTAGCACACAGATATGAATATCTTCTGCTTTCTTTTTTTTTAATATCTGCCATTTACCTTCCATGTTACTCCAGGTGTGTTCAGTTATTTTCTCTCAATAATTGCTATCCTCTCTCAAATCTTCATATTCACATGCTTGTCAATAGTTAATCGTTGCTTAGGTACAGGCATCATTGACACGTTTTCCTCTCTTTCCACAAACTTTGTACCTTCTTGATATCTCCTCTAATATTGCACAACTGCTAAAAACAATCTGACTGAAACCAACATTTTTATTGCTAGTTTGGCCGTTACTTTTTAAGGTAGTGGTCTTTAAAGGATCATCCTGTAAAACATGGCAAAAAGACTAACCAAAGCACTTAGTTTGTTATAGTCTAGCTTTGATTGCTGATTCCAGGCTTTTTTTGGATCGCTCAAGGTCACATACATCTGCAACCAGAATTCGGAGTGTTTCTCTGTATTGATTTTTCTTTATAACTAGCTAATACTCCTCAAAAGGCTTTCTTTTCTGAGCTATACTGTTATTTTGCTCTTTGGTGTTGCAACAAAAAAACCCACCCAAACTCGTGGCTCCAATAGATGTAATGCATTCATACTGGTGCATAAATGAAAAAGCAATATTAAATTATTCTTCATCCTATTGAAAATTACTTGTCTTCACATGCTGACGTCAGATTCTGCGCAGTCACACAGAGGATATGGCATACATGCAGTGTGCATTCAGATGCATACTGTAGAGCTAATTGTGTCTCAAATGCGTCGTTATGTGCGGTGCACAGTCTTCAGCTGCGTAACTGGAGCCATGCTCAGAACAGAAACAAACTCAAGTCAGCTCTTTGCCCCATTTTTCTGTAAGAAATTATTTTCTCGTTCCACAAGGTTGTGGTAATTATAGCAAAGTCACGTGAAAATATTACAAAAAAATTGAAAAAAATTAGCACTGAATTTTCAAACTAAACCAAAGTAATACTCAGAAAGAATGTATAATTTTTCCTGTAAGGAGTAAGAAAGAATATAAAAATATCAGCTTAAAATTGTGTCAGCCAAATCTTAATTATGTTTGGAGCGTATTTGTAGAATATATATATATCGAGGATATTCTGTACAGAGTTTATATGTATTCTTGTTGTTATTTGAATGACTAACTGTATGCCCTATTGCTTAACTGATGTTGCCGCAATCAGAATGCAAAAAGACACCATTAAGACAAAACCACCAGGCATAACTGACCCTTTCTGGTCACATCCTTTCAAAATCCTGTTGGATAATGAATGCTAGTCATGAATGCAATCAGATAAGTTTACCACTTTTCATTATTTGCTTTTATCAAAAAAATTAACATCAACTAAAGGAAGTGTTCCTTTTTAAAAATTAGAAGGTAAATGCAACAAGATATCCCTGAAAATGATCGCTTAATATGATTTATTTCAAAATGTGTGGGCATTAATGTAGATAAGAATATCAATAATACAGAATCAAAAAAAAGTATAGTTGGAAGAACTTTAGAAGTTGGTAATGCCACAGCCTTCCCCAAAGCCAAAATAATTTTTGTTTCTATTATTCCTGATAGAGTTCCAGAAAACTCTTCTTAATAAATTCTCTATTCCATTCATTTGACGTGAAAACATTGATAAATTTTTCTCTAATATATCTAGACATTTTGTTCCCCAGTTAAAACAATTCTGGATTAATCTATGTGTGTCTGAAGAACCATTTTTCTTGCAAGGCCACGTGTCAGTCCTGTGGGGAGTGAGACAGCTACCTTCTCATGCACGAAAAAGTTAAACACTTAGTTTTTACCAGACTCTAGTAATAATTCCTTCTACATCGTTACCTTTTAGGTGAGCATGAATGATTTGCTTGATTAACACTTCTGGACTTTCTAGCAATCAAACATAAGCAGCCTGACCTATAGCTTTCTGGCTTATTTAACTTGTTTCCGTTCCTCTCCCAGCATGAACATCATTAGTCCCATCGGATTAACAAGTTGATTTTTTCAAGTACTTTCTAATTAACTTTTGTTGGGCTTTTTTTCTTCATTATTGCAGCTGTATAGCCCTTTCACCATAGCTATCAGTTGTGCTGGCCACCAGTCTTTCTGCAGTTGTACTCTTTTGAGAATGCATGTGGTGAAGGAAAGCACTGACTTTTGCCTTAGATATTCTGTTAATAGCTTTCTGTGTAGACCACTTGCCATGTATTCTTCCTGTGACAAGGAACATAGAGAACAAATTGCCATGTACTTTGTACACGCCATTAGCAATTAGCTTCTAAGCCCTTCAACTTAGCTTTTACCAAGGCTATTGCACACAACCTCTATGCTTTAGCCTGTAAACCAAACCCTGAGCAAAAGAGGGAGAGCAGCAAGCTAATCTCAGACAGGAATAACATAGTAATTCTGTTTGTGCTCACTGAAATATGTGATATTAGTGAAGAAAACTCGACATAGCTGCTGGTGATAACTGGTGCCAAGGTTTCAATATTTGTACGTTATCCCTCACTAACTATCACCCAAACACAGGGGAGAAAAATACCTTAGCTTGCACCTTTTTAATGGTTTAACCATGACATTGAGTTAAGTTTTCTTAGCAGGACATGGGCAACTCAGAATAGCGGCATACCTTGACTAATCATGGCGAATCGTGGTATCCCTGTGGTATGGTATCCATATCCATCTGGAAGCACTGTTTTCTGTAGGTTGTATAATATATGTATGGGGCATGTTAATCTGTTTCTTTTTCTGAATCATTTATATGTCCTGTGATTCTCTTTTAAATCTTTGGGGGGAATTCAACTTAACTGGGAATGCTTTTAGACTCAGAGTGATTTATAGTCTCCTCTGGAAGACGTATAAACTACCTGACATTGTTAAAGTCTGAAGAGAAACAGATAGCAATATATTTCTTGCAAGAAATTTGTTATCCTAGCTGTTGTCTTGAGGTACCTTTCTAAAATATGCTCTTTGTTTTAAATCCTGTGATTTTTCTAGGAACTCAGGGAACTTTCACTGAATGCCCAGATTTAACAATATTGTTTCAAAAATATATACCCAGATGTGTTGTTTTACTTTTGAATGTTGAGAAAACAAAATAAAATGCTTGACTGCATCAAAGAATTAGGTGTTCTTGAATCCAGTTTGAGAAATACCTGGATTATTGATGTATCGCTGGTTTGACATTGAGATGCATTTACTGATGGTGTCATAATAAACCATGGGACTGTGAAAGAGTCAGGTGCTCAGCCCTACCTTTTAGGGGTGTTTCTGCTCAAATGACGTGTCAAACGATGTACAGTCAGAGAAGGCATGAGAAGAGAAAAGAAATTATGTATCATGAGCCCCAGACAAGGAGCAGAGAGGAACGAGGAATAGATAAATGACAGCACTACAACATCTGTATTGCATGAAGATGCTTAGTGTCAAAGTGTTGCCAAAGGTAATGCCCCAATTTATGATGATGAGGATGAAAAGGTCAAGGGATTAGAACAACCTCTAATGAAATATGCAGGTTATTTTGGGAAGGGTCCTGAGAGTTTTTTTAACCATAGTAAATACATATCAAATAGTAATCTTGGGTCTTCTTTTGTCTTTCATTTTAGTTATACAGAAACAATATATTCCCACAAGAACATCAATTGCACCAATGTAAGCAGAGAGGTGAGTATAACTTAGTATTTAGAAAAGTTTTCTGTAACTTTTTTAAGTATAGGTTACTATTGAACAACTAAAAAGAAAAAAAAAAAGCTGTTACTCTCTCACTGAACAGCTATACATTTCCTATAATTGTCATCACAATTTCTAAAACATATAGGTTTTCCTGCTTTTAGATTAGCTGAGTTTTCCTATGTAAAGCCAAGAACTGAACCTTCAGTAAAAAAACCACTTTTTGCCCATCTGGATACTGCTGACATATCCTCAGAGCAGGTGACACACATGAAACTAAACCAACTACATATATTCAGCAGGAAGGAATAGTTTCAAGGAGGAGGAATCCTGCTGAGGTCTGAGTTGAATTCTTTATGGAAGTAATGAACCTAGATAGGTTTATGAAGGTAAGAAATAGTGTTCTGCAGAACCATTGAATTCTGGTTTGTGAAATATTCATTCCAAACCCACAGATTGATAATAATTTATGGACACAGATTTTGTTTTTTCTAAGATCTCCTAGCCTTGGGCAGATTTCCACCATGAAGGAACAGTGTACAGTTTTTATTGGATATATTGAGGAAAAAGTTTGCATGCATATTTAATCATCTGCGTAGCCTAGTACAGCATGTGATATTTAAAGAGGTAATTTTATGTAATAAGCACTGTAGATAAAATTCTAATTCATAATCTAATGTAAGGAAGGACATAGATCAATGAGATTTTGTAGTTCTAAGCCAGCTCAAGATTAAGCTGGTGTTACAAATTGGAGGATAACTCCAGATTTGAGACAGAAATGTAGCCTAAATACTTAGGCTGTGTATATTTTTCCGTATTTTTCCTTTTTTTTTCTTCATAACTTACATAATTCAGATTCATGTGCTGTTGCAGAAGGTAGGAAGCTGGATAAGCAGTATAAGGTGTATGGACTGCCAGAGTTACAGAACCTCAGGATGACTGCTGTTGGAGTCCCATGTCACACATTTGTTCAGCACATCTGTATGTTTTAGTCTCATATTGAGATACACCAACACAATGCAGCCTGGGAAATGTGAAGGAGGAAAGAAAAATCAACCTGAGAAGACTTTAAACCACTGCTATATTACTAGAAAAAAAATTAAGCAGTAACTCATTCAGGGACACTAACTCTTGTGTTGCAAATATTACTGAGATTAGGTCTGTCATCCCATGCAGTTTATAATCATCAGAATGTCACCATCTATGTGGAAGATTTTCAGTGCTGTTGTATAAATAGTTTTACTGTGAAAAGTAACAACTGTGAATTTTTGTTAGTTTTCACCTCGGTCTCTAAACCTGGAAAGAATTGCCAATCTCAGATACCAGTAAATTTGGCTATTTTTGCCATTCTCAGATATCTTGCAACTGTGAACAATATAACTGTGTTCAAACTGGCAAGCTTTTTTTTCTTTTTTTATCTTTTTCTTAAAATTTATCAATTAAGTTAGTCATTTAAACCAAGGACGGAACAGGAAAAAAAAATCTAATCTTTCTAATCTTTCTAATCTTTCTAACAAAGTGTATTAGATATCCTAGAAGCTACACTGAAAGTCACCCGTGTGCAGTCTGAATTAATTTTTTGGATGCTCCCTTGGAGTACTGCAGAATTCACTATGTGTTCAGAAGAGCTAATTATGAAGCAAAATATTTCTGAAGTAGCTTAAATCCCCATATTTTTCTTTGATGAAGAATTCTCTGCTCCCTTTCTGATGAAATTAGCTCTAATATTCTTTTTCCATCCAACACTTAGCGGTGGAGCTCCCATTTTTGAACATATGTGTCTTCCTTCACAGATGACTAAAAAGTTTCTCACCTTCCAGTTTCCTTACAGACTTATAGTAGGAAGTCTCAATAACATAATTAGGGAATAGAAATTCTTACCCAATCAGGGATTAATAACTAGACAGATGAGTTGGATATAATGGTGGCTAAATTCTATTTCAGACACTAATTCACTAGTCTGGCTACTAGTAGACACTTCATATCCTCCTAGTGAAACCGCAAGCACTTTTGTTCATTTTGAGGAGTCCTGCTGAGATCAGGGAAATTTTTTTTTTCTGAAGTGAAATGCTAGTTGCTGATTCTCTGATTCTGTCTCTTTTTCTGTTTTCATTTTTTCTTTTTCTCTTAGCCTAGTAAACAGAATCTGTGGTGATTGATGTCATCATAAAACCTTAGAACCTTAGAATATCACTGAGCATTGTTGTTATTGCTCAATACTAAAAGCACCAGAAGATACTAAATCATACAATAAAAATAGGAGAGGTCAAGATGGAACAATATTGAATACTAAAAAGCCATTTTGAGTTGAGGAAGACTTTTATTACGAGAAAACAAAACATGATACATAATCATGCTAAGAAACTATAGGAAAGAACAAAAGTTCTTGCTTCATCCTTCTCAGACAGGAACATTAATCTTGATTATAAGATACTAGATGACTAAAGATACTGATTTAAAGAAGGTGGTATATTTGCTCTTGGAAAAAAAAAGGACTTTGGAAAAACCCGTATAATATTTATTAACTAAATTAAATACAGCTTTAATTAACTCATTTGGTACAAACTAGTATTTTAGAGGATTTTAATTCTGTTTTGGTACACATGTGAAGAAGGACAGAGGCTTTGCAGTCATCAATGTTTTGCTCATAAGATTTATATGAGAACCAACTCTATACCCATGACTACAAAGCTCAGCTCTGTGCATATGTTCAAGTTTCTCTCTGGTGCCCAGTGATAGGACATGATGGAATGGTATGAAATCGTGTCAGGGGAAGTTTAAGTTGGATATTAGGAAAAAATTCTTCACCCAGTGGCTGGTGAGTCACTGGAACAGGCTCCCCAGGGATGTGGTCAAAAACTGAAGCATGATGGAGTTCAAGAAGCATTCAGACAACACTTTCATAAGCACATGGTGTGATTCTTGCGGTGGCTCTCTGCAGGGACAGCAGTTGGACTTTGATGGACTTTCATGACTCTTGTAGGTACCTTCCAGTTCAGGATATTCCATGAATCTATGCTTCTATAATGCTTTAATATCATCATGCAAAATTAAAAAAAAAAAGGATAGGGAAATTACTATCTTATTCCCACTGAAGCTTTTCAAAACATGTTGTCTTTTCTTCCCAGATCCTGAACTATGTTCCACTGAGGGTAGCCTGTGTATGTTGTGCTATAGATGTTTTTGTTGTAAAATAATTTTCTGGGTCACATTTACCTGTGATTAGGCACTGTAAACTAGAATAGGGAGATAAGTGGGCCATAATTAGGAGATAACTGGCTGGCTTTGAGGTTTGACATAGGTGCTTCCGTCTGGTGTCCTGCTCCTGCTGTGGTGCCACAGTGGGTGGGGGCTTGGGACAGCTGTGGGGTGGGCCAGACATGCTGCCACCCAGGGCATCAGGCATTTCTCTGGGGTCAGGGTCAGTAAGCCTGTTGGTGCTCTCAGGTCCCTGAGAGCTGTCACTTGTACCTGATTTCGGTCTTTTCGAACGCAGCCTGTTCAGTGAATAAATAAATCAGCATTAATAGAAGGAAGCACACTTGAAGATGTCAGTGATCCGAGGTATTCTGTTACTGAGTGATATGCGGCTACGGATCCTAGCACTGATATCTGCCTTGGGTGCTGGGAGTGGTGAAGTTCTGTATAAATATACCAGAAAGCTGAGGCCAAACTGTATTTTTTTGTTACCTTTTTTAGTGTGCATTGTGAAACTCTGCTTTGTAGCTCAATTTGGGAGGTTTGTTTTTTCTGAAATCTTGGAGGTTTTTTCCTAATCTTCCAGGGTAATAAAAAATCCCTTTGGCGCTTCTCTAGGAGAGGGCTTTGATTGTTTGTTTGATTTCTCTATTTCCTTCTTACCTTGTTCCTGAGGATTAAACTTAGTGGTATCTTCCTCTATACATTCATCACACTCTTGTGCAGGGTGGTATGAAAAAATTCTTGTAGGGAAACTATTGCAAAAGGGTGGCTGCAATATTTCTCAAACATGGAAGATGGTCCCTGCTTACCTGCCCACACAGAGCACTCTTTTAATTTCAATTCAGAAACACATCTTAGAGGTTATTAATTTGATTTACTTTGGCTTCTTTTAGGCTTAAGCTGGTTTTGAGACAGTGGTCTTGAAATCTGAGAAGCTGTGACAGACCTGATGCGCTACTACCAGAAGCATGGAAATCCTCAAGGGTTAAAATTTCATTGTCATGGTTTTCAAAGATCTGTCTAAAAGAAAACCAAGAGCTTTCTTTTAGAGATATCTTTTCAAGATACGTTGGAGAATCAGTTGACTGCTTGGTTTTCTTGATTTGTCCCATGAAAAGTAAGTGTGAGTTGGTACTTAACTGAGGTTTGCAAATAGAACCAGCTGTCTTGTAAATCCACATCTCATTTTTCCCTGCAAAACAAAACTTGGTTGTACTTGTCAGTATTCTGAGCAAATTTCTTACTGGAATACTTCTCAAAAGTACTACGTTAACTACTTTTGATTAAATGGAAAGCAATTCAGGAGATATATAAATAGTCTATAAAAATAATTGAGAGGGTTGGTGTATTGAATTACTGTCTTGTTTAAATACTTCTTGATGCAAACAACTATAAAAGACATCCCTCTTTCTGTAAGCACCTGTTTCTGGTAGAAACAAGAGTTATATCGATTTATTGCAATTTATTTTCTCCCTGGATTCTGGTTTTGACACTGTGAGAAGATTAATTGGAATAAATGGCATTTGCACAGCTAATTAAAGTCACTCTTCCTTCAGTCAAATGAATTCCTTTTATCAGAGACATAACAAAGTCTTGCTCTGTTCCTGCAGTCTGCATGTAAATGTTCCTTGCTTGAATAAGCATCACTGCAGTCATTAGTGGTTGAATAGAGACACTACTAATGATACCTGGTAATTTCTTCAGCACTTGGAAAGCACGAATAATATACCTATTTGTTCTTATAGGTAGTGCAACGAAATAAGAATTTTTTAAAAATTGAAGTTTAAAGACAGGGTGTGTTATTGCTCTTGAGAAGGATTCTGGAGATGAGCATAGTAGTATCAGAGAGTGTACTCTCGGTTTTTCATACCTTGCCCTAACAGAAAAAATGGTACAGCTCAAGGAAATGAATTCCTCCATATAATCCAATGATGCAGTCTCTCTTTCCAAGCATCATATCAAATAGCTTATTGACAAATTACTACATTAAAAGGTGTTGCATGGAAAACACAAACTGGGTGGGAAACAGAACAAAATCAACACGCTGCTAATCTGTGTATGTCTACTGAAAATGGAGGGGATATAACTTCTGCTGCAGAGTAAGGCTTTGGAGGAATATTTTTCTTAAACCAATCCATATTGCTAACTTGATGCTTGAGCTGCAATGGACTCTATTGGCAAACATGCAGAGCATTACTAACTACAGTGGCCTTCTGAATCGGTAGTGAAGTCTGAACAAGGGAGGTCCAACTTCCTTTTTGCCATATAAGAGTGGATTTATGCTCTACTTTGATTTTTGCTTATATGTGACGTGACAATGACGTGAATCCAAGGACATATTGAAGATGTTGTTTGGCTATGGATTTTTTTACGATAAATCCCTATTTGCTGAAGTGTTTAGTGTGAATCATCTTTTAATGTAGATGGAATCTTAATTCACATGATAAAAAGAACATTTCTTTGCCAGTTCAGAGATCACTGAATATTTTGAGTTGAAAGGGACCCACCAGGACCATCAAATCCAACTCTTAATGGAATGGCCTGTACAGGGATTGAACCCACTGTCTTGGTGTTATAAGCACCATGCTCTAACTGGCTGAGCTAATCTCCTTTCATAAGACAATACTTGATCCTATAGCTGTGATTACAGATTCTGTTTCCTAGATACAGATTTAATTTTCAGACTCAGAATATATTCATTATCTTCGCTTTTATACTAGATATATTCTGAAAAAAATGTGATGAATAACATAATAAAAAAATTCAAATTAATCTCTTTGGGCAAAAGATATGACTGGTATTATTCACATAATCACTTGTGAATGTTGAAGTAAAAGTTCTTTACTTGAACATTCACATGAAAACAATGATATGACTACCTGCACTGGAAATTGCATTATGAATTATGATCTTGGAAGATGTTAATTCTTGGGTTTCAAGCAGTAAGACAAACTGCAATTTGTGTCTTGTATCCATTGGATGATATATCAGCCAGAAAATTACAATTAGAAAATGATGGATAATCAGGAGAAGGAGGGGAAGAGGGAAAGCAATTCTAAACCACATAAAAATCCTTTGTTAAAAATAAATCAGTAGAAAAAACTATATTAAATTTATGGTTGCATCTCAGCTGCAAAAAGCAGATTGTTAAATTCATTGAATATGTTTCTTTCCTTCAAATAGGTCTTCCATAATCACTTACAAACAATTCCTAAGGATAAGTTGTAGTATTTGTATTTACTGGTTGTTGAGTCAGTGAAGTAGGACATACAATTCTGGTCCTGCACAGACATGCAGAAGAATGGCTGTTTTACAGTGAGAGTATAGTGAGTACATTTTGTTTGCAGAGAGAGAGCCACAAGATCTATTCAAGAGGTATCCAGAGATTTAAGGTAATAATTTCTCCTTTAGAGTACGCTGGTCTCTGCATTGAGGCTGTTGTGTGTGAATGGAGCCTTTACATCACGTTACAAGGATTGTAGCATGAACTGCCAGTCAGTTTCAGATGTAAAAATTTAAATAATGTATACAGAGTGCAAAAAGTTCTTTTTCTCACATTTCTACAAGATTATATTGATTCTTTAATGCAGCTTGGGGTTGTTCAGCCTGGAGAAGAGATGGCTCTGGAGAGACCTTGTAGCAGCCTTCCAGCACCTAAAGGGGGCTTACAGGTAAGCTGCAGAGGGACTTTTTCCAAGGGTATGCAATGACAAGACAAGAGGGAATGGCTTTAGACTGGCATAGGACAGTGTTATATTAAAAGTTAGGAAGACATTCTTTACTGTGAGAGTGGTGAAGCACCGGTACAGGTTGCCCAAAGAAGTAATAGATGTCTGATCCCCGGCAGTGTTCAAGGCCAGGCTGGACAAAATTTTGAGCAACCTGTTCTTGTGGGAGATGTCCCTGCCCGTGGCAAGGCGTGGGAGCTAGATGATCTTTAAGGTCCCTTCCAACCCAAACTATTCTTCTATTCTTTTATAATTCTATGAATTTATATATTCAAAGAAAAATTACAGTAAAGACTGAGCCTGAGGTCTACATGTCTGAGAAAAACCAGTCTTTTAACCCTCACTTGATTCTAAACAAACCAAATAAAACAGTAGGTTTAAAAAGCCTGTGATTTGTTTCTGAACAGGGATATTCTGAGCAAGGAAGGACTCTTGAAGCTCTTCTTCCCATACTTACCTGCATAATATCTGATTCAGTTCACCCTCAAGTAGGATTGCAAATACATTTTTTGGTGCTGTTTCTTCCTGAAATGGTAAGTTGGCACTATCTAGTAAATTTAGTCTGTTCAGGGAATCACTGTAGTCATAAGGGATGAAAAAAATTTTATACACATTTTTTCTTGTTTAGACAGTTTGATGCTGAAGTATTTTCAAAGTTATAATTTAAAAACCAAGTTCTGAGCCATGTGAAATACAGACTTCCATTACAGAGATAGTTTCATAAGCTAATATGCTTTGGGATGAATGACTTACTGAAAACTTCACAACAACAATTTGGTAGTTGTGTGCCGATAAGGTATTTCTCATTCTTCAATTCCCTGCTGAAAATCTTCTGAACTAATACAGACGAAACAGCAAATATCTTTCAGATGCCATCGTCTTAACTCAGAAAATCCCTACAGCTTTTTATACAGTCCTTTGAAAATGTCACTTTTGAGTTATCTGAATTTGTAGTGGAAAGAGAAGTTTCTCAACCACAACAATATTTCAGCTGCATTTTGTCATGATTTAACCTCAGCTGACAACGAAGACTCACACAGCCCCTTGCTCATTCTGCCCTTGCGGAATAGGAGAAAGAATTGGTAGGGTAAAAGAGAGAAAACTTGTAGGTTGAGATAAAAACAATTAATTCATTGAAATAAAATGCATGAAAGATAATGTTAATAAATCGTAGTGAAAAGGAAATTAACAAAGAGAAGAAATAAGACCCAAGAAAGATAAGTGATGCAACGGAATACTGTTGCTCACCACCAACCAACAGATGCCCAGCCTGGTCCCTGAGCTGGAGAACCCCTTCAGTTTCACCCCTCCTTTTTTTTGCTGAGCATGATGCTATATGGCATGGGATATTCCTTTGGTCAGTTGAGGTCAGCTCTCCTGGCTATTTCCTGTCTCAGCTTCTTTCCTTCCCCCACTGCCTTCCCCCCAGTCTCTTTGCTGAGAGAAGCAGAGCGGGGGTGAGAAGCAGAAAAAGCCTTTGCTGATGCCCTGCTCAGCAGTAATGAAAACTTCCCTCTGCTGTCATCCCTGTTCAGCACAAATCCAAAACACAGACCCACACTAGCTACTATGGGGAAAATTAACTCTACCCCAGACAGAAGAGCAGGACACACTTTGAACAGCAAATTTTGCCATTGTCTAGACTAGTCTAGTAGAATACATAGCTGCAGATTCTATTCATACCCTTTAAACTATTTCAGATTAGCAGCAGATTCAAGTCCTCAAATAACTTGATAAGAAAATGCAAAGCTTAGTGACTTTTGAGAAGCACTTTGAGAAGCCGCCTTTTTTTGCTGTTCAAATGCAAGAGTTTGAAATCTTTTCCTTTGATTTACATACAATCAGGACTCTGTAAATACAGAACAGTTTGTGAAAGATTAAACATTTTGGCTCAGGTATCTAGGGCTAAATTCTCAATTGCATTGAGTTTGCTGGAGCCAATGCCTACTTCAGCAGTTTATAGATAAAAATCTGTAGACCTTATTTTTGTAATTGCTATACAGTCCAAATATTATTCAATTGGAGTCAAGTAAGTCCTCTCCTTTTCAACATGTTTTGGTACACCAATATGACGTAGAGACCTTAAATCCCAAACTTCTAAACAGATTTTTTTCTCCTCTTTATTGCATTAAAATTTTGTACCCAAGTACATTAAATTGATATATGATACACATAACTTTTAATGATATTATATAAGGTAATATTACATGTATTTTTTGTTTTGAATCCTTAAAACAATATAATTTTGACAGATTGTGTAACAAAAATAAACCAATATTGAGAAATTAATTTTACCATGGGTTTTAGAGTTGATGGGGGCTATTTTGTCACATGTTTTGTTTTACAGATGAATTAAAGTATCTTCATAGAGAAGTGCATTGGAATGCAGCTCTTCCCTCATGCATTCTGTACGTTAAAGGAATTCCTCTGCTTCTTAAAGAGCTTAGCTGCTCTAAACTGTGTCGAACATTTCTGTCAACATTCTCTGCTGAGCACCTGCCTGCACAGAAGCTTGCCCTCTCTCACTCTGGAACAGTTAACAGCCTGCATCTCCATGTAGTTGCCTGCAGAGGCAGGGTGATGGAAGAAGAAAGTTCAGCCTGACTAGCAGGAACGTTGCTATCTGAGAAGAAAATCTGTGAGAAACTCGGCTGGAAGACATCTGGAGGGTACAGTCAAGGTCCAAGTCCTGTACAGGTGACCATAAAAATTAAGGTACAATTTTAACTGTGAGCTAAAAATTCCCTCTGTTTCAGATGTAATCTGAGCCTAGTTTTGTAGATACAGAGCTCCTACCTAGCATTAAGTAGTAAAATCCAAGCCCTGAAAAAATGGGAGGCTAAATTTTAAGTTAGCACAAGAAAGGGGATGTTGGGGAAAACGATCATCAAAATGATGCAAAAATGTGTTTGGAATGCTGTGGCATACGCACCTAAGGAGAGGTCACTTAGGAGCACTGAATTGCTGCAAATCGTAAAATTTGTTTATTTTTCCTTGCTCCTATTCTCATGGTTTTGAACTCCTAATTCTATCTACAGAAGTGCACTGTTCTTAGACAAAAATTAGGAATGCTAGTCAGTGCAAGTGGCAGTGAGTCAGTCAGAAGAAACAACCCACTTCTTCCTCTCATTTTGAAGACAAGAAAATATTAAGCTCAACCAAACTGTGGTGAAATTCAGATGTAGAAGCAATCCTAAGAGAAAGGAGTTGTTGCAAACCTGAATGTTCTGGAAAATTTACATTTGTAAGCTATGTGTGTTGAGGTCTTCAGTACTTTGGTAGCTTTGCTTTTGTCGAATGGTCTGTTTATGAATACACTGAAAGTCAGCTGCTTTGTCACAAAACCTGAACAGAAAGAAGCAGCTACTGTCACTTTTGTTCACCTCCTGTACTGCCAGCTGTTTGATGCAGTCATTAAAGAACAAAAGTAATTGATACCACAATTTACTGAGGTTGGGGGGGGGACGCTCCTAGTTGAAGTGTGAAAAGAAAATTGTATCCTGTGCTTCTACTTGTGTGTGGAGCACTTCAAATATCAGACTCGGAGCGTGCTAATCAGAGGAGGAATTGGCAGTCTGGAGAGATGTCCAGAGCTCACAGGGTATGGTGGTCACTGATGAATACCTGCACCTTGAAAAATAAATGCAGATAATATCTCAAAAGCTACAAGCAGTTTTTCCTTTACACATCCTGAATTTTATATCACAAACAAAGCTTACAAATAGTGAATGATGAGCAGGAAATATGTAGATATTTCATAATTCTCTAAACCATTAGACCTAAACCATGAGGGCTTGCATGTATCAGTTGATGTCATCAGCAGTGAACCAGGGTGCTTTAAACAAAGTCAGAGAGATGTCTGGATATTTTCTCGACAAGACGCTGTAAAAATTCAGGTACATCTCAAATAATTGCAAAAACAAGGATGCAAGTGACAGTAAAATTATTCTTAAAGTGAAAATCTTATTTTTTTAAGGGCTAAAAAGCCCTAGGGTAGCCTTTGGGACATGGTTATCCTTTCTGTGGGGAAAGGTTAAATGGTGGTGGAGTTTATAGGAACGCTACTTACTCCAAAAGTTACCAAGAAATTGTCAGTGCATGGAGATATCATGGGCAATGGAAAGTTGACTCCTTCTGTCAGTGCTGTCGAAGCACAAATGATGTAAAGAGAAATGAGTTATTCAAAATAAGTACTAAGGACCTACACAAAAGTGCATGATTTAGAAGATGAAATTATGCAGATGGATGGTGTGGTGCAGACTCTATGGGGTTAGTGTTGAGAACAGGGTTTGTGTTGGTGATGATGCTTGATACAGACGAAAATTTCAAGTGGCAGAAAACTATAATTCAATATACCAACTTTGCTCAAAGTTCTATGCATAGAGATATCAGGGCCTTCTCCCCAGAGGTCCTCCCAGTCCCACTGGCATCACTTCCAGGGCTCTGCCTTCCCAAGACAGAGCTGCAGCGCTCTGGCCCAAATATCATGGAAGCCCTGTTTGCCCCTTCCTCCCACAGGTCTCAGTTCCTCTGCAAAGCAACTCTGCCGTCACAGGCATCAGCTGGTCCCCCGCAGCTTGGGATCACCTGCAAACACAACAGGCATGAACCTTGTAACCTGCCCAGGTTGTTGATAAGAGGCTGTTATGGGAGCTCTCTTGTTTCCAGTCAACAAGCAGTGCATCATCCATCAACTACCCCTTTTTGAGTAAAATTATCTAATCTTTTTTTTTTCTATTCTTCTAATGGTGCACCCATCCAGCCCATAACAACCCAATGTAGAAGAATACTGTGGAAGATGGTGACAAAAACCGTGCTAGTGTCAAGTACTGACATGGCTCACCCATGGTCAGTCTATGCTGGCTATTTTGTGCACCCTGTTGCCCCCAGAGTTGTGCTGCAACAGGACTTGTTCCATGCTTTTTCCTTGCACTAAATTGTCTGACAAGTCTGTAGTTTGTCAGACCTTGCCCTTTTATAGGTGGGTACAACCTTTGTATCTCAGGTTTTTTACCCAATCACCATAACATTTCAGTGGTGCTAGAGAGCAGCCTCACATGGACACCGGCCAGCTCCTTCAGCCTTCATCCTTGAGTGCAGCCTGACAACACCTCACTGTTTTCTACAGAGAGACGAAGTGTGAAGTGATGCCTCTCAGTAGGGTAGGTGAACTTAGGCATGCTGCCTCAGCAGCAGTGATATCTGCTGCTGATTCCAGAGCATCTGTCACAGCTAATTTGGATATTGTTGTTCTGCGCCACATGAGTTCCATGAATGCATTTTCCTGGCTTCTCCTACAAGGGGCTGCCAGCCTGTGGAAGAAATCCTTTATGAGCTTCTGCAGTGCTGTTGTGCTTTTGATAGGATCAACATGTGGGGCATGCTGACCACTTTTGCAGAGCTATGATCGAGCTGTTGGCTTAAGAGATCAAATGATGGTGATATTCATTGTCCTAATGGCTTTCAGGTTCTTCTGGATTTTAGGTAACTGATAATGACATCACTTTCATTTCCAGTTTAACATTATTTGCCATTCTGTTATTTGCCATTGGTGCTCAGAACTGTGTAAAACAAATAGCTTGATCACATCAAATTTTCCTATTACTTTCTGATTGGAAATAAAGAATATTTGCTTTCAGCTTGACTACTTTTCTTGATTACTTTGTCTTCATTTACATATATTTTTCAATCATGGTTTCTTTTAATTTTTTTTACTATTCCAATGTTTATATTAAATTAAAATAGGATTCAGATGCATGCATATCCTCTTTGGTTTCTGAAAATTGTCCAATTATTAAACTAAATGAATTTATGTCATATTTGCACTTATGTACTTGGGACTTTTGCCTCACATTTTCGAGAATCATCAAAAACAGCCTAAACCAAATTAGGAAATCAATGTAATTTCACAATGAATAATTCTGGCTTAATTTACTAATTAAAGCACATCTAGTGAAGAAAAGGAGCTGCATCACATGACCAGTTAAAACCATTCAAATGTTAACATTTAATATTCTGATCAAACAGCCTACAAATGAGTGATAGACAAAGAATTTTCTCTGTAATTATTTGATGAATAGTCTTGAATTACTGATATATTCAGAGATAACAGCAGTAAAAAATGTAGACCAACCTGACCCAGAAAACTATTCCTTACAATTTATTTCTTCACCTCTAATTAAAAACGATAAAACCTCCTTCATGAATATTTAATCTCAACAAAAATCGTACCAGTTCCATTACTGTTCTTTGGAAAGGTTTATGTCAAGAAACCATATGATCTCCTATTTCTCTCTTTTTTTCCCCCCTTTAAATGCATGAATATTTTAGAGCAAATTAGACTATTCTTTTCCTGACAATAAATTTGGCCTATGTGTTATTTTCTTTAGAAATAGCAGTGTTCCAAGATGATACAAAACCCAGAAGTATAGAGCTTTTTACTCCTTATATGAAAGCGAACAGAGAGCAGATTTTCTAAAGGAAGTCCAGGAACACTGGTCTGAGGATGTCTTTATAAGTGTGTTTCAGATGATGGCAAATAATAATCAAACTTTACATATCATTACACCTGATAAATTGCTGAGATAAAAAACCGCTTATAAAATTGGTCATTCTCTGGGAAGAGAGAATCATAGAATTATAGAATGGCATGGGTTAGAAGGGACCTTAAAAATCATCTAGTTTCAACCCTCCTGCCATGGGCAGAGACACCTTTCGCTAGACCAGGTTGCTCATGGCTTTGAACACTTCCAGGGATGGGGGATCCACATCTTCTCTGGGCAACCGTTTCCAGTAGTTCCTCATCCTCATAGTGGAGATTTTTTCCTAGAATCTAATCTAACCCTGCTCTCTTTCAATTTAAAACCACTGTCTCTTGCCCTGTCACTATCTGCCCATATAAAAAGTTGCTCTCCCTCCTTTTTGCAAGCCTCCTTCAGGTACTGGAAGGCCACAATGAGGTCTTCCTGGAGCCTTCTCTTCTCCAGGCTGAGCAACCCCAACTCTCTCAGCCTGCTTTCACAGGAGTAATGCTCCAGCCCTCTGAGTCCTTAGTGGCCTTCTCTGGAACTTTAACAGGTCCATGTCTTTCTTGTGTTGAGGATAACACAAGAAAGGATAAACACCTTTATGTTGGGCTTTTCCTGCTGCTGACACATTTACAGTATTTTCCAGCGCTTCTTGTATCACTGACTTAACATAATTCAGTCTTTTCCTTGAAACCTAAAATTTCTACACCTTTTCCTGTTACAGAGCTTAAAAAAGTGACTGAAACATTACTGGCTGGACTATTGTTTGTAGATGAACCTACTGAAAATTGTAGAGAGGATCAATTTAGCATAATAACTTGACAGACTAAGTGATATTCACTTGATTTTGACCGTGCTTTTCAGCAAATATTGGGCAGAATAAAGATGCTTATAAAGAAGATCAGACAAAAAGTTTGTAAACTTTGGAAAGTAAAAATTGCAAGGTTTTCCTCTGTATACAGAAAACGTAATTTATTTTTATTTCATTTTGAGATGGACCAAAGAAAAAGGTCTTCAAGCTCATTGCATGTCACATTTGCTACATACCTTACTGCTCTGTAGACCAGATAGCACCAAACCAGAAAATTCTTGAATGTTGTGGTGCTGAATAAATTCCATTGATATTTACATTCAAATTATTTGAAATTATTACATCAAGAGCATAAACAGTGGTCACTAGAACACTATCATTAATATGAAAGACATTGTGCATGTCCTAGATGATGAAGAGATTGAGATCAGCCATGTGGTAGTAGGCTTGGGCATACTGATGAGTAAAAAATTGGACGTGATCTGGCCATATATATTCAGCCCAAAAAGCCAAACGTGTCCTGGGCTGCATCCAAAGCAGTGTGGCCAGAAGGGCCGGGGACGTGATTCTGCCCCTCTGCTCTGCTCTGCTCTGGTGACACCCCACCTGGAACACTGCATCCAGCTCTGGGGTCCCAGCACAGGAAAGGCATCGACCTTGGAGCAAGCCAGAGGAAGGTCCTGAAAATTGTCAGAGATCTGTACACCTCTCTTATGAAGAAAGGCTGAGAGAGCTGGTTTTGTTCACCTTTGGAGAAAAGAGGACTCTAGGGAGACCTTATTGCAGCCTTTCAATATACAATATGCGTATTTGGCTTGTAAGAAAGAAAAGCTTTTTACTAAGACTTGCATCGACTGGATGAAGGGCAACAACTTTAAACAGAAAGAATATAGCTTTAGATTGGGCATAAGGAAGAAGTTTTTATGATGAAGGTAGTGAGATGCAGGAAGAATTAGCCCAGAGAAGTGGATGCTTCACCTGTAGAAGTGTTCAAGGTCATGTGGGATGTGGCTTTGAGCAGCCTGATACTAGAGCTACCATGTTTTGGAGAACTCCTTTAGCATTGTGAAAGTCCCTTTATTACTTTCACAAAACTTGACCTGTTTCTTCACATAGCTCTAGGTGTATTTTTGAATAGAGATAAGATGTTCTGAAATACTGAAGAAAACATTAAGAGCTTGAAATAATTCCCTATGTTTTCCCTGTACAATTCCCAAATTGTAAATTAAAGGAGAAAGGCATTTTCATGCCTTCTGATCCTTCTGAGTGAAACAAAGTCAGAACTCAAGGATGTGGAGGTACAAGGAAAGCACCTCCAACACTACATGAGGCCACAGAACTTTGTCCAAGTCTGAAGAAATTGATGAAATTTTCCATGCCATGTTCTTCATCTGAGTCTCCATGATGAGATAAAAATGGGTGAAATGCTGGAGAAGGTGAAGAAAAGCGAAAACCTAATGATAAGGCACCATGGAAGCTCTGATCTCTGGTTCTGATGGGATGGTAAAAAGCGCTAAGAAAGAACAGCGAAAAAAGGATGCAGCAGATTCATAAGGGAAGGCTCTGTGCAGAGTAAATGTGCTTTGGAGTGTCTTAAATGCAATGTGCTGTCCCAGAAGTGTTTTCTTAGAGGCCATTTAGGAAAAAAATCTCTTGCTTTCTGCACAAGAGATGCTTAATGGCACTGAAAATGTTCAGACAATTAAGAACTCACCAGGAAGGCCGGTGTTTTTCCTAATGTTCCTTGTAATATGGCAAATTATTGACTTTTGTTCACATTCAGAAATGAAGATCTCATTTGCAGCTAGAGAAGAGTAAATGACATCCTAATAAGACTCTCTCCTTTTTACACAATGGGCTATCCTCTTCTCTCAGTTTGGTGTAAATCTGAAGTAGCTTCATCAAATTAATGTGTTGAGGTTTTTTCCGTACTTGCAAAAACTAATTAATGTAGCGCTGCCAGGGAAAGATCCAGAGGACAGTTCTGCTGGTATTCATGCAGTTGCTCTGCATACAACCTATCGTGTTTTTCAAGAAAGCTGATTTTGATTTCCCCTCCGACAGTAAAGGAAGAAAATTTATCCATATCTTCCAGTTATCCACATTTTCTAGTTGTGATGTAAGTACAATGATGTCTTCATAAACATCTTCTAGTTTGAAATAAAGAAGCATAAAAATTCCTTAATTAGATAAGCCCAAGACTGCTACAGTGAAAGTGTATTCTTCTACCTTCAAACCCCACCCACACATGCTCTACCCTTTTTCTTTCCAGAACCATGCATGGTACCTTGTTGCCACAGAGGTCTTTTTGACAGCAGTATCCACAGATCTATCAGGCCTGATGAAGCCAGGATGTGGACTGCAGCTGTAATTTTAGGTTGACTTCCTCCCAAAGCAGTTTTCAAAATAGGCCACCATCATTCTGGTTCAGAATAACCCTTTAGCACTGGGGAAAAGACTGATCCTTGTTCTGAACTCTGCATATTTGATCTGACAAATGGCAAAATGGCATTCCACCAGTAAAGGGCAAATCCTTACAGTTCCTGGCTATTTTGCTTCTCTGTAAGTTTGGAACTGGTTTTCTGTAACTTTGCTGGCCTTAGATTGATGAGTCTTTAAGATGCCTTGTGAAGTTCTTGTCAAAACTTACTATCAGGACTTCTTAGGAGAAATTTTGCTTCCTTTGAACACGCTTGATAAAACTACTTAGTGCTCTCCAGACTGATAGTGCCTCAATGAAAAGAAAAAATGGGCAAATATGAAAGCCAAAAAAATGGTTATAGATGAAATTCCAAGACTATATTTCTTGACTATGTAAAAAAATAAGATTACTGGTCTGCCTTCATATTGACTGAAATGTTTAAAGGTTAGATCTTGCCTTCATCTGTTCCATTTTTGATTTAATACTGAGAACATATTTTCATATTCTGGTCTCTTGCTGCAAAATTGAGTCTGGTTTTACTCATTATCTATTTCTGATTTTCACATTAATACAGATTTTAATTTTGAATATGTAGAGAATTCATTTTTATTTTATCATCAAAGGCCAGAAGGTGACATGTCATTATATAGTGCTACTTGCCTTATTTCTCAGAAGAGCAGGAAAGGAAATTGTGTTTTGTGGTTTGACTCATGAAATGTGTTCCTGTCCTTTTTTGGGCTGAGCTCCTTGCTCACTTCCTACCAGTGGGATTGGAGGGAAAATCAGAACTGTAAAAGTGCAAAAAACTCTGGAGTTGAGATAAAGACAGTTTAATAGATAAAATTATTACTTATTAAAAAGTATAAAATTATCATACATGTGCATGCAAAACAAAATGAGAAAATCAGTCACTACTTCCCATTGGTAAGTTGTTGCTCCCCCAGCCCCCACCTTGCTCTCTATCCACTTGAAGAGGGAAGAGAGGTTACCATTGGAGGCTGCAGCAGAAGAAGTTGTTGAGTACCTCAGCCTTCTCCTCAGTTGTTGTTACCAGTGTACCAGCACTGTCTGTGAGGGGACACACCTCCTTTGTCCTCCCTTTTCTGGCTGACATACCTGTAGAAGCCTGTCTTGTTATTCTTTGTGTCCCTTGCCAGGTTCAGTTCCAGCTGTGCCCTGGTCTTCCTCACCCCATCCCTATGCAACCAAACTTTGCCTCTGTGCTCTTCCCAGGTTAAGTGTCCTTGTTTCCACTGTTTCTGCATTTGCTTCTTTCCTTTTTGTTTGACCAGCAGTTCCCTGCTCAGCCATGCCGGTCTTCTGCCTTCCATGTCTGATTTCTTGCTCCTGGGGATTGCAAGCTCTTGCTCTCTTGTGGAGATCTGCCAGCTCTGTTCCTCTCGTCCCTGAGGGGGCTTTCAGGGGATTCTATGGACTATCTCACTGAAGAGCTGAAAGTTGGCTTTCTTAGATCTCAGGGGCCTATCTTTACCTCTTTCCTGACCCATATCCCTCTGGACTGTGAACTCCACCAAGGCAAGGTGACTGCAGCCCAGGCTGCCTCCCTTCTTGACATCCTTGCTTAGATCACATTGGTGACCAACAGATCTAGTATTGAACCCCCTCTGGTAAAACCTATTACTTGGGTCAGGAGGTTTTCTTTCACGCATTCCAGGAGTCTCCTGGCAGCTCACCAGGCTACTTTCCTAGAAGATGTGAAGGTGGTTGAAGTTCTCCAGAAGGACAGGAGCCTGCACATGTGATACCTCCTCTAGCTGGAGCAAGAAGGTTCCATCAATAGGTTCCTCTTGATCAGGGGGCCAGCAGTAGACACCAACTACAGGTTCATTTTGTTGCCGTGGTCTCTGATTTTTACCCACCAGACTACTAGGTGCTGTGAGAGAACGTATTTGCCCATTTGAAAATATATAGTTCTAACCTTTTTCATAGTTCTCTCAGTGATTGGTGGGTATAGATAAGAGGATTTTTAAAGGTGTAGATAAGAGTATTTTAAAGGAGTTGCGAAGGTGCTACTGTGCTAGCAAAAAAATCAATAATTCCTATAATTTGCTTGTGAAGGACTTGGAACTATAAAGTCAGGACAAGAGGGAATGCTAGGAAGATCTGTGGAGTTTCTTTTTTTGCTTCTGTAGTGAAGGATATTTTTTGTGTTGCAGCTAAGAGTATCTTCTCCAGCAAAGCTTTTTGTAAAGAATCTAAATTTGTTCTTATGAATTTGTTACGTATTGAAAATATATAGGAAGTAGATTAGCTCTTCTTTCGATCTTCTGTAATTTCATTAACCTTCTTTTCCCTTTTGTGATAAAGTCATTTAAGTAATTCAGTCTAGCAACAAGAGGCATGAAAATGTTCTGTGTCCTGTCCTTCCCTCACTTCCACTAATTTAGCCATTGAAAAATCCCGAAGCAAGTAAATGCACTCAAAATACACTTCTGGTAACAATTCTTTATTTTTCTTAAATAAACCTTCTAACCACTTCGATTTTCTTCGCCAGTCTTTCGGAAGACACTCAATAATGGTGTTTGGGCATTTTAACAAACATCTCACAGAGAAAGTCTTTACAAATGGGAACATGTAGCATAGCAAGACGAAAAGGTTCGCCCAGGGTCAGCCCACAGACTAGTAATAGGTGTGGTCAGGACCTATTGAGTCCAAGTCCAGTCACACATGATTAATTTAGTTTTCTTTAAAACACAAAGAGTTGTTTAGAAAATTCTTGGAATTAGAAAGCATCACAGACTAACATTACAACACAAAGTACATAGGAAAATCAGATCTATTGATTGTGCAATCTTAGAGATCTTATTGCAGCACACAGAAGTTTTAAGAAGCAGGGGTTATTAGTGAATGTCATTGCATAAATAGTAGGTTGAAACATAAGAATTTTTGGTGTGTTTCATTCCCACTTTTCCTTATATTTCAACTAATCGCAATTACTTACTAAAAACAGGTGTGCCCAGAAATTGGTTTTCCTAATTTATTGTCTATACATTTTAGCTAGAATAAGGAAAACAGGAACAAAAGAAGCACGCTGAAGTGTTTTTGAGGTGGTGGTTTATAATAAGTCGAATGCGTGACTTTTTTTAATCTTGTAGGAGCTACAGCCTCGCAGCCATTTGTGTTTACATAAAAAGCAGAAGCAAAGAGAGGCACTAAGACCTGATGTAAAAATGTCAAGCTAGACAATTTAGTCTGACTCTCTACTCTGATAGTTTTTGTCTCTTCAGCTGACACATGTGTAATATATTTGCTCATGTTTAACAGTAATTTATTTATTTATTTGTTTATTTATAATTACTAAATTATTTACTGCCCTGTCTTTGGGTGACCTTATGATGCTGCAACCCCTATTGCCTGCTTATTGCCCAGACGTGAATCCTGTACCTTTCTGTATCTTTAAGCTGGGTCCGAGAGAAAGGGGGTGGAAGCCGAGCGAATTCTTCAGCGCGGTTTGTGCTCAAGGACTCACAGACTCCCCCGCGTTCTCAGCGCTGCTGCAGAGCCGAGGGAGCACCTTCCTGCTTTTCCCCAGCTCTCGGCTCCTTTTCTCAGGAGAGAGACAGAGAGTTAGAATCCTTTGCTTTTCAGCTAGCCTGCTAGCTGAGGCAAGGAAGTTTTCCTGCGACTGTGGCCTTTTCTTCTTCTCCGGGAACTTTTCAGCTCCAGTCCGGGGCACCACCACTGGCTGGCCCCAGACTGTGTCCCAGAGGAGCCCACGCCACACCCCAACTCCGGAGGGAGCAGAGCCACACCTACGGAAAGGACTCTGAATCTACCAGGTCTTCTCCACAGCAAGAGTTTTTATACTTTCATGTTATTCATTCTCTTGTGCCTGAGTGCACTTTGCTTGTTAAATAAACAGCTTTTTTACACTTTCTGCCACGAAAATTCTTTCTGAACCTGTCGGGGGAGGGGCTGCTGACGTCTGCCTTCTATTAGAGGAATTAGGATGTTTCCTGCCAATTTGTCTCGAACTGAGACATGCCCCGTTCAAACAATACCCATGTAAAAAGGGATGAACTTCCTTGGTTTCTTGTGAATAAACAGTTGCTATGTTCAAGGCTTCACTAGGACTCTTTGCTTACGTCCATGTGGATCATGGCGCAACCAGTTGAGATGCCAGAGGCATCAAAAACAGCACTGTGTAATAAACACTTGGGCAGCCACCTCATGCTGAGCCCCCCTAACTGCGATTGGACTCTGATCTTGAAGTGCAAAAGATGGGCCATTCCCTTGGTGTAACTCGGACTATCAACCCAACCTCATTACTATCTTAACCTTTGAATGAGTGTTGCAAGCATTTAAATTAAATTGTATTATCAACTCTTTTTGAAAACAATAAACCCTAACTAAAAAAAACGAGAAGCTGTAAAATGTTAGCCCATCTATTCTATGATATTGACATAGTATTTGCTTAGGGACTCTAAAAAAGCTGTGAAATCATAAATGAAGCAACAGCAGTCTAAAGGAGTGATACACACCTGTTAAATACACATAGTTAAAAATGATCAGGTTTACAGATTTAGTGGCATAGTATATTAAACTACTTTTCTTCCACCCGATAAGCCTATGGACAACATATCAGGCAGACCTCTATGTGAAAAAGGAATTGCATGCTTTCTAAAAGCATAAAGCGTATCCTTGAATTGGTGTGTGGTGAAAGAAAAATTGTGGTTTTCATTGTGTCTCTAATTTTAGGCAAGGTTTTTCTGAGATTCAGCTCATCCCTTTGATAGCCTTCACGTGTCAGCCTCCAGATACGAGTATTGCATGTGCTAAATTCTAAGTGTGTTTTGTGAAGACTTATTACACATGTTGTCATAGGTCTCAGTCTATCTATTCTTCTCTTTAATCATTTGATAGAACCATGGGTATGTTTTATTGTAAAGCCTGAACCTAGCTCTAAAATTTCTGCATCATCTTGGCAGAGAAAATGTTTTAAGAGTCTTAATGGATCATCATTAATTGCTCTTTCCTCAAAAAATCTGTGATCTCACTTACAGTGAAAAGGGTATTGATTCTGGAAATGGTGACATTTCCTCTCTCTGTCCTTTTCTTTAAAATCCGTGAACATATGAACATTTTTTGCATTTACCTTCCAAGAATATATGCCAATCTGACGGCTGTCTTGTGCTTTAATGTATCAAGCTTTTTTTAATGACCTAAGCTAGTGTTAAATTTTAAATGGTCCCTCCTGTGTTGATCTTTTCCTTAATTCTAATTATCTAAACCAAGAGGGATGTTTGAGGTTATGTCCTATCCTACCCTTTTAGTGTTTCAATTTTAAGCCTTAACCACACCTGAAAGGTCTCCAGTCACATCAACAGAGGTGGCCTGTCTGAGAGGACTGAAAATCCATCTGGCCAGGAGCATGTATTTACTGGGTCTACCAGGGTATGTGCAAGACTGTAGTTACTCTGGCCTCTAGGCTGAAAATTATAGGAAACAGTGGAATAAAGGATCAGAGAGAAATTTAAATGTGAAGCTCTGAAGGTATATCCGTACTCTGTGCATAGCTTATGGCTTCAGTAAGACTGTATAACATATATATATATGTCTCTAAATGAAGTGCAAGGCAGTTTGAGCAGATTGGAAAGACAAAGAATTTGTGCAGCTCTTCATAGGAGGATTTTTGGATGCTAACTTATTGGTTGGAAAATGCTTCAGTGAATGTCTGGGTATTATTCTCATTTGTAGCCAGGGAGTTCACATATTTTGTTGTGCTGATTTCTTCTCTTTCTTATGTACCAGGTAGAGACATAAGTTCTAGTTCTTGATTTCTTCCAATGAAAATAGCAGAGTCTTGACACACCAGAATAGCTCTGGTTCCAATGTACAGAAGATGGAATTTACAACTAGCTCTGCAAATTCACCCTAGATTTTGTACCTTGCTTTCAGGCCATGTTTTACAAGCGAAGCCTTGCTTATATTATTTAGCATTTGAATTACACTTGTAAACAGTATTTTTTCAGGGAAAAAAAAGGTATTTACCTCAATTATATTGAATTTTGCCTATATCTTATAAAATTTTTCTTATCCAAAGTGTGTGGGTAAGGGATGGGATAATATAATCTAAAAGTAAAATTAAAAAGAAAACCCATTAACAATTTAAGCAAAAAGAGAGTGGAAATTCTGGGTATTGAATGAAATTAAACTGTATTTGCTACTGATTTTCTGGCTGAATATCTCTGCTTCTCCTTTTGTGTTTCTACCTAATGATAAAAGGTCTGCTTTTTTTAAGGAATAGCTGGTCTATTGCAAAATTTTCACAAGTTATAGGAATGCTTTTGTCAAATCCAGACGTTAAGGGGGAGGAGGAAACAAACACAATCAATTCCTTTATGCCACATGTATGATATATTTTTCCCCCCGTAGGTTTTTTTCTGTTTGTGCGTGTTTTTTTATATGTTGGTACCTTCAGTAGAAATGCTCACGCTGGTGTGTGGGTAATGTAACTCCAAACACACCTAGATGGTCTTACATTCAGGTAGTTGTACCCTCTCTTCTACTACTATGAGTGTAGGTTTTCATTTATCTGATGCCAGTCACAAATTTTTTTCTTAATCTCTCCTCATTCTTCTGCGGTGGGATTTTTTACAGTCTCTTTATGGAATATTGGTCAAAGAAGCAATGCTCGTTTTATCTGGTGAGGCTGTTACAGTGCACATTGCATGCCTTAAATTTCAAACAGCTTGCTTTATATTGACCTGAAAAGACTTTATTTTTAACCACATACAACTGAGAATAGCCACATCTGAAAAAATGTTGTGTTTTATATTCTATTGATATTAAAAAGGGGGCTGAAGGGAAGGACTCCAAAAAGTAATGTAACTACTTTCGTAAGTACTACTTAAAATGGAAATACAATTTAAAATAATTGTGAAAAACAAAACTAAAGAGGTATTTTCTTCTACAAATATTACATTAATTGTGGCTTTTCACCTGAATTTTTAGAAGACAGATGTTTTGAATACGCTAAATATGACCAGCAGTGTTTCTTCCTTTAAACATTACACTTGCAGTATGTCCCTTGTTAAGTGAATAGTTCAGTCCTTTTTTACCTAACACTATGTTCAAAATTACTTTAGAAAGTATTGCTTGCTTCTATTGAAAAAATATTTGACCAACTAATCCTGACAAATTACAATGGAAAGACTAATTTTTGCAGACAAAGAAAGTTTTTGTTAAATAGTTTTACATGTTGAGTTTCTTCCTAACATTTCTGTAGTCCAGTAAAAGACCCAATTCATCTCTTTTATAATGTGTAAAGTTCACGGGACATTTTTATGGCTGAATTTGGTGAATGAAGCATGCAGCTGCTATCTGTCTAGAAATACTATTTGCACTATATGTGTAGATATACTATAGATCTACTATTTAAAGCAAAACCAGAATTTATGATCTGTTCCACATAAATTCACAGATTTTTATGTTGCACCTTTTCTTCAACATCTTTACCTCATCCTGGATTACATTTCCCAGAGTATGGCAAAGCTCATTCTTTGATGTGAGAGAAAAATTGCTGGAAAAGGAGGTATTTCTGCACAATATATGTGAATATATGTGAATGTGAGAACAGATATTTATTAATTAACTACATAAAACATGAAAAACAAAATGGTGAAGGGATGCTGTGAATATATATCTATATAAATACATTAATGACTTTCATGGTACTGTTTTATATAGAAGGTCATATAATGGAGTAAAGTAATTCTGCCTCCCTTTCTCTCCTACCTTACTTCCTTCCTGGTTCTCTTGGTCTTATTTCTCCCTTTCTTCCTTCTCCTTTTAGCATGGTAAAGAAGGAAAGTTGTTTGTGTTAGTAGATTAAGTTGCATTGTTTTTATCTTTGAATTACATACACTTTAGTAGAATTCTGACTGAATCAATGTCCCAGGTGGCAGGAATACATTTTAAAGGTATCCTATTGAGTAATTCTGTAAGAGTAAGTAAGGTAGTCTGCATCCCACAAAGGGTTTGAACATGTACGAGAAAACTTTTCAAAGTTATTTCTTTTCATTTGTCACAGTGCAGGAATATAACATTATTTAGGCTGTTCGCTTCACTAGGTTTTTGACATTAATTTTCAGCAAGTGAAGACAAGTCTTCAACCTATGTAGTTTAGGAATAAACCAAACAGGTAGAGATTTTTAGATGAGGTCACTGTTCAAGAAAATATGAGACTGAAGTTATGTATGCAGAATTATAAATAACTTCAAATATAGAAAATATTTCAAACAAGACTTTGGTTACAGTGGTCTGAACAACTTGAGAGACAGGCTTAACTTTCAGGAATAGACTGGATGCACTTAAATGTTGGCAAGATGCGGCCCTTCAGCTGGCACACAATGTACTACAAGTTTTTTAAAATATACATTCATGTCAATTCCAATTTACAGTTGCAGTTAGAGTCCAAAATGAGTATGAGAGATAGGAGAGAAAAAATGGCTCCTGAAGATTTCTCAGGCTCTATGCCCAGATTCTTGAAACAAGTCTTTTACACCAAGGACAGATAATTTTAAGATATTTCAGAAAATGAATGAAGATCTGCCAAAATAGAATGAGGCAGAAATCTTAAATACATTCTAAAACTATAACCATACGCAAACACTGAAGTATACAGTGTCTGAATGAATTTGGAATAACAAAGAATGATAACATTCTTTGTTTTTTCTGTCCTAATCAAGAAAGTGATGTAAATTAGTTTCACTGTTCTTAGCTCTAAATAGAAAATGCACTGAGCAGAAGACATTGCACCTAGCAAGTGCAGAAACAGTGTCTCTGGAAGTCCTCTTGTCTAAAATCCCTTGCTACAGTAGGAAAACCTAGACCTGGTTGTGTAGAGCTGTGTCCAGATGGCTCATAAATATCTCCAAAGATGTAGACCCCACCACCTCCTTGGGCAACATGTTCCAGTGTTCAGGAATATCCTACATGTATTTGGTTTAGTACTGGTGAAATAAGTCAGTTTAAACGAATGAGCATTTTAATATTTTCAAATGAATATTGTTACCTATCCTCCTTCAGAAGCTTGATGCTGTATCAGCCACAAGAAAACTTCTTTACCTCTTCACTGGTGTGAAACACACACGTGAAAGAGGGACCCTAATTTTTCTTCAAGATGAGATTGATATTGTCTTTATTAAAGGTATATAGATTTGGCTGAAGTATTTCTCCTTTGTTCAATTTTCAGTATGTTCAGTGAAACATTTTTGAAAATGTTCCATTTTAACTATCTGTCATCACTTCTATCAAAACCTTCTTTCGTATCTCCAGAACAGGAAATTCCTAACTATTCCAAGTCAGCACTTTTTCAGTCTCTCCTAATTTGAGTTGCATTCTGAAACACAAGCATTCAATCTTTTTATGATCAGGTGGCTTTCTTAGTAGATAAGGAAAACACTGTGAAGGTCATGTACCTGGAATTCAGCACAACATTTGACACCATCTTCCTCAGCATTCTCCTGGAAAAGTTGGACAGGTGCAGTCTTTGCTGGGTTAAAAAAAGTAGCTGGATGGCTAAGCCCAGAGAGTGGAAGTGAATAGTGTCACATCCAGTTGGTTACCAGTCACTAGTCGTGCTCCCCAGTGATCAGTACTGGAGCCAGTCCTATTTAATATCTTTTTTGATTATCTGAAAGAGAGGACTGAATGAACCCTCAGTAAGTTAATGGATGACACCACACTGGGTGGGAGCGTTGATCTGCTGGAGGGCAGGAAGGCTCTGCAGAGGGATCTGGACAGGCTGGATCAATGGGCCAAGGCCAAAGGTATGAGGTTTGATAAGGCCAAGTGTCAGGTCCTGCCCTTGGGTCACAACAACCCCGTGCAGTGCTACGGGCTGGGGCGGGGTGGCTGGAAAGAGGCCCAGTGGAAATGCACCTGGGGGTGCTGGTTAACAGCACCTGAACATGAGCCAGCAGTGTGCCCAGGTGGCCAAGAAGGCCAGTGGCATCCTGGGCTGTATCAACAATAGTGTGTCCATCTGGACCAGGGAAGTGATTGTCCCTGGTGAGGTCACACCTGGAGTTCTGTGTCCAGTTCTGGGCCCCTTACTTCCAAAAGGACATGGAGGTTCTGGAGTATGTTCAAAGGAGAGCAACAAATCTGGTGAAGGGTAAGTCATATGAGGAGCAGCTGAGGGAACTGGGGTTGTTTAGCTGGCAGAAAAGGAGTCTTAGACACAACCTTATCACTCTCTACAGCTCCCTGAAAGGAGGCTGTAGCCAGGTGGGAGTCAGCTTCTTCTCCCAGGCCATCACTGACAAGACAAGAGGAAATGACCTCAAGCTGTACCAAGGGAAGTTCAGGTTGAACATCACAAACTATTGCTTCGTGGAAAGGGTTGGTAAGCATCGGAATGCACTGCCCAGAGAAGTGGTGGAGTCACCAACCACGGACGTGGCACTTAGTGTCATGGGCTGGTTGACAGGATGGTGGTTTGTCAAAGTTTAGACTCAATGAGCTCAGAGATCTTTTACAGCTGAAATGATTCTGTGATTCTGTAGGAGGTCGTGTATAAAGCACTGAACTGTGAGAAGCACTCGAGATGGAATTTTTTTTTTTTTTTTTTTTTGTATTGTATCTTCTTTCTTTTCGCTTGTGTGAGGAAAATGAGAACATTTGTAGGCCTGGATAAGCAGATGGCTTCTCAAAACATTTTTCTGCAGGTTTTCATGGCATTTGCAATTAGGCTCTGGCATTGTCTTCAATGGAAGCAGAGGTGAGCTAATGCAGCATACTTCACATGCCTCAGCAGCTCGACAATTCACCTGCTCTCTTGTCCTGTGTTATTTGACACTGCTGTATAATGTACGCTGTTATACTGTATCATGCAACTCAAAATTCACAAACTTCATAAACTTTGTTCTGGAAAGATTTCCTTTTATATTGTTTTTATTTCAATTAACCTCTTTTCTTTCTGTTTTTCTTCACTTCCTAGACAGACAACTTTTTCAGGTAAGTTGAAAGAAAGTGTAACTGGAGACTTGCAAGATACATGTCCTAGTTATTCAACAAAAAGGACGAAGGATGTACAGCCCAAAAGAAGTGACAGCTGACCTGCGCCTCTAGGAACAGGTATCTAGCATAAAACACACACATTTCCATTTTTCCTTCATGGGGTAAAGGAGATCGTTGTTTGTCCTTTATTTTATGAAAAATACCAGTTTTCTGAGGGAAAAGAATACCCTGCCCCTGCATCTTCCCTCTAAAACAGCAACTGTGAACATAATGAAATTACAGCGTAACTCCATTTGCATCAGTGTGAGGCATTGACAACTCAGCATTCTTATGGTATCATAGCGGTACTGTAAAATTGGTATGGGGGAGCCGAGTCAGCTCCTTTTCCTTTATAATAAAATGTGTTTCAATGAGAGATGAAAAAAAATGTGCAGGAAGTAGACAGTTTTCAGAAAAAACCTCCTATCCGAAAAGTGCTTAATGATTCATAACTTGTCTTTCATGCAAATAAACAAAGGATGGCAGAGAAAATTATTCCTTGCTGTACTGGTTTGAGCTGTGATACAGTTAATTTTTTCCCTAGTGGCTAGTATGGGTCTGTATTTTGGACTTGTGCTGGAAGCAGGGTTGATGACACAGGGATGATTTTGTTATTGCTGAGCAGGGCTTACACAGAGCCAAGGCCTTTGCTGCTCCTCACCCACCTCACCTGTGAGGAGTCTGGGGGTGTGCGGGGAGCTGGGAGGGGGGTCAGGACAACTCACCCCACATGATGCCACGCTCAGGTTATAAAGCTAGAGGAAGAAGGAAGGAGGGGACATTTGGAGTGATGGTGTTTGTCTTCCCAAGCCACCGTGAGGCCTAATGGGGCCCTGCTGTCCTGGAGATGGCTGAGCACCTGCCTGCCCATGGAAACTGGTGAATGAATTCTTTATTTTCCTTTGGTTGCCTGTGAGACTTTTGCTTCTTCCTATCAAACAGTCTTTCTCTCCACTCAGGAATTTTCTAGCTTTTGCCCTTCCAATTTTCTCTCTCATCCCACCAGGGGAGCAGCTGTGGGATGCTTGGTTGCTGGGTGACATTAAACCACAAGACTTGCCTATTAGCAGAATTCACTGTATTCACTGATGATGATCTTATTATCTGTCATAAAACAGGTGCTCACTTAGAAAAGCTTTTCTCTATTGTGCAATTCCTTTTCTCATTTTCCTATCACAAAATAATCTCCAACTTATGATAACACTGAGCTGTCACAGACTACTACTTTGACAACAAGCGTACTCTCAAGCAATACTGAAAGGACCATAGACTTTGCACTCATCATATCTGCTCCTTTTCCCTTGCTTTCTTTCAGCTTGTATTAATTGCCTATTATTTAGATACTTTCATAATGTATGTTTTGTTCTATTCCTGGTGATAGTGTTTCATCTCCCCCTTGTATTTCCTATTTTTAACCTCTGTGTGTACAGTTAGGCCTATGAAAGGTTTACAGTGATGATTGCAGGAGGAAGCTAGCCTTAGCTGGAATATCTAGATTTTAGTCATTTGTAAATATCTGTGAAACATAACTAAACATTATTTTTGTTGTTGACATCATTTTTACAAATTTCAGAAGACAGAATTAATGTCTTGAATCATATTAGCAAGCTTTCCTTTCATATTTTCTTCTGTATACAACTCATTCAAATGAGCAAGTAAAAAGGTTATGTACATTGGTTGTCATGTGTGTATCTCCCACTTTGGACAGCTCACGGTGGCCTGGTGACCTAATGCATGTGGTTTCCATGTTGCAGAATACAGAGAAGGAATCTGTAAAGATTTTTGCAGGGTGAGTAATCAAGGGTTTGGTTCTTATCTAGGTGATAGTGCACAGTGGTCAGAAAAATAGCTTTTTACAGGAAAAAAAAAATTTGGCGGAACAATGGTAACCTTCGAATGATGTGTAGCTGATAACATCAGACATGTTTTTAAATGAACTAAAGTCTCTTAGGATGTTGTATTCAGCTGTTGTGAAGCAAGTAAGTGAAGAAGGTAATATATTTTTCTTCTCTATTTTGTTGTGCTTTATATGTTTTGCATTATGGCAGCTCATTAACATTTTATTTCAAAGAGAAAATGGAAAGCAATGGTAACTGGGGTCATAGTTCAGAAAGTACAGAGGCACAAAAATGAGGATGAAAAGAAAATAAATTAAAAAGGGATTTTAGGATCCTTCTTTGGCAAGTGATCCACATCAGTACTGTGAAGGTAATGTGAAGGTGGTATGAAGATATTAATACATTAAAGTGGAGCCCATGTGATGTGGTCTACTGTAGAAGGCCTAGTAGATCTTAAAGAACCCCTTTTTTGTAGCAGTGTATTCTACCTTAATGAAGCAAAGAACTGTTTTCCTCTTCAGCTCGAAATTTCCACCATAATCCTTGAAGAGAACAATTAACCCAGTATTGAGTGCCTGTTAGTTTCACCAGAAAGATGAACAATCTGAAGACTGCTGAACTAGAAATTATATCCATCCTGCTCAGCATATTCTCCTTTTCCATCTCTGCTGTATTGCAGCAAATTTATGTTGTTGCCCTTCTCTAGCACCTTAGCTATATATGGCTACACTTCAGGACTGCTAGATCTGTAGTCATAACAAAAGCAGATTCCTGGCTTCTTCTGACTACTCAAAATATCAGTGTAGTGGTCAGCTTCCTAAAATGGAATGTCATTTTCCAGCTATCTGATCTCATTCACTCTGCTGTCAGGCCTAAAATAACGGTGTGACACGAAGGTCTTGTCAAAGGTTTTTTTGAATAAGTGAATTGAATCCTGTGGTGGGATCACCCTGGCTAGACACCAGGTATCCACCAAAGCTGCTCTGTCACTGCCCTCCTTAGCTGGACAGGAGAGAGAAAACATAGTGAATGGTTCATGGATCAAGACAGGGACAGATGACTCACTAATTACCATCCTGAGCAAACGAGCCTTGGGAAATGAACTGAATTTATTACTAGTGGAATCAGAGTAGGATAATGAGAAATAAACCCAAATCTTATAAACCTTTCCACCCACCTCTCCCTTTTTCATGGGCTAAACTTCACTCTTCATTTTCTCCACCTCTTCACTCCCAGAAGCACAGGGAGATGGGGAATGGGGGCTGCAGTCAGTTCATCACATGCTCTCTGCCACTCCTTCTGCCTCAGTGGGAGGACTCCTCATACTGTTCCCCTGCTCCAGTACAGGGTCCCTCCCATGGGAGACAATCCTCCATGAACTGCTTCAATGTGCGTTCTTCCCATCGGCTGAAGTTCTTCATGACCTGCTCCAGCATGGTTCTCTTCCATAGGCTGCAGACCCCCAGGAAAAGACAAGTCCAGCATGGTTGCGCTGTGGGATCTCAAGTCCTGCCAGCAGACCTGCTCCAGTGTGGGTTTGTCTTTCCATGGAGCCACAAGTGCTCCCAGGAGCTTGCTCCAGTGCAGGTTGACATGTCCTACTTTGGGTGTCCTCTTGCTCTGGCCTGGTGTCCTCCGTGGCCTGCAGAGGCACAGCTACCTCACTATGGTCTTCATCACAGGCTGTAGTGGAATCTCTGTTCTGGTGCCTGGAGCACCTCCTCCTCCTCCTTCACTGGCCCTGGTGTCTGCAGGGCTGTTCCTCTCACATGTTCTCACTCACCTCCTCTCTGTCTGTAGCTGTTGTTGTGCCGTAACTTTTCCCCCCTTCTTAAATCTGTTATCCCAGAGTTGCCACCATCACTGTTGCTGAGTGGCTCAGCCTTGGCTAGTGGCAGGTCTGGCTTGGAGCTGATTGTCACGGGCTCCGCTGGACATGGCAGAAACTTTTAGCAGCTTCTCACAGCAACCTCCTCTATAGCATGTGTATGCACTCGTGCAAATGCCGCCCTCTCTTATTTTAGGCTTTAAAAGTCGAAGTTCTTCACATTATTTATTTCACTGACAGTTATACATGGGTGAATGGAATGTAGTCTCATTTAGAGTATTTTCTTTTCACGCCAACTAGATCTGTCTAGTAAGTTTTTTAGGGCGTATAAGGCAGTGCAGTCATAGATTAAAGTAAAATCTACATTATCTTTTCGGTGTTTTAATGTCTTAAATAATTAAAACACATTTAATGCTTAGAAGTAAGCCTTGAAAAATTACAGTAAATTGAGAAATTATTTTTTATTTGCTGACATATTTAGCATGAATGCTTAAACTGTTTGGATGTAGATACAATGTTGACAGGTGCATTTTTTGTAGGTATAGGACAACCTATCAGGGAATGCAAACCAACCCTTGTTCACTGCAGTCTTCAGGCAGGTATAATTCGGGGAGGAAGGAGCAGGGAAAAAACCCAACAAAACCAAAACAAACCAAGAACACCTCCTAGGATCTCAGTTTCCTTATTTCAGGAGAAAAATCATGCTTATCGAAAATTTGGATGCTGGAATAAACTTCACCAAAGAGAATTTAAACAGCAGATAACTGCCAAGAAGATAAAGTATATATATTCGGTTAATAAATCCCATCTCTGAACTCCTAAGGATAATACCTCCACATGTATGTAACATATTAAAAGAATGTATCTATAAAACACACACAGAGTCCATCCCACAGTATGCTCAGTCTATTAACATTTCCAAAGTACTTGTCACATCACTGTCTAAAATTTTACAAAATTAAAACACTGCTATAAATATTTCAAAAGTTGTCATTAATTGTCCTTATGCCAGACAAAATGATAAGCTTTGTTTTCTGAAGAAAAATGATTGCTGCACTCCTGCTCTCCTTTTACTGAATGACTGCTGTTTTATAATCCTACCTTATTGCTTTCACTCAGGCCCTTTGGGAAAGCTTGAGTGATGAAGCATGTTTCACAAAATAATCTAAAGATTGTAAAGTGATGGCTTTTCTTAGATCTAGTTCTGGAAGATATTTCAGAGTCTCTGACTTATGCTTAGCTGTTAAGTGTAGTGCACTTGTTTATCACAGCAGTAACAGCCGCGGACAAAAGCCTTGAATGTGCCAAAGAAGTGCACTGTATCAACTGAGACCTTCAGTTTGTGAGAAATAAAGCAAAATCCAAGTTTTTGGAAAGCCCTTCATATTCTTCTCAAATTATTCCTTTCCCAGTGTGTAAAAAGCTTACTTATGAAAGCTTGCTTCTTTCCCATCTTTTAAGAAACTCATCCATCACTGTCACCCAAAGACACATGAAATATTGTGTTGCCTGGCTTATCCTCGCTATCCTCAGCCGAGGACGCCGGCTCTGGGGGGCCTGAGAGCTTACAAGGGACTCTGGCTACGCGCGGGTCTCTCACACTTGAGGTGAGGTGGCTCCTGGCGAGCACAGGCAAGGCGCGATCGAAATAAGGTGAAAGGAGATGAAGGATTGCGAGAGGGGCTCTCCTCCAAGGTCTCCTTTATTGGGGGGATAGGCACAGGGATCCAGCAGGGAGAGCTGTGGAGGGAGAACTCCAGGACTGCCTGGGAAGTGCAGGGGTTTAAAAGGGAGGCACAAACTGGGAGGGGTTTAGGGAAACAGCCAACGGGGACGCGAATGAGGGGAGGGTCCAGGGGTCCAATAAAATTAACTGAGGGGACCGTACAACAACCATGAACCAATGAACCGCCGAACTTAACATTCTGGAGAGGCGGGTGGGCCTCAGACCTCAGTACCACCCTAGGGGTCCTCCTCCAGGGAGGAGTCCCTGGCACTTGAGGTGGAGTCTTCTTGATGGACAGTGGCGAATACTGAGGCTGGGCCTCCCACAATATTGTTCTTCAAACCATGACAACTTCTTAACTTTCCGGAACAATTCATCTAACATCATGCCTCTTTCCAATCACAATGATAAATGCAGTTCATACAGTTTTCTTTTCTCATTCATTCTCATTTTGGGTGTGATTTTGCCACAGTCTTTAGCCAAGTCCTTTGCTTCTTTTCCTTTGCTGTGGAAGGCTCAGCAGCAGAATGTTCTGTACACAGAAAAATGCTTGTCTTGCTCCTCTACCTCACTAATTTCACACCCTCCTAATGTGTCAGACAGATTAATAGGACCGAAGGATGGCCTAGGCTGGAATGGACTTTAAAGATCATCTAGTTTCTATACCCCTTCCATGGACAGGGACACTTCCCACTAGACCAGGCTGTGCAAAGCCCAATCTGACTTTGAACACTTCTAGGGATGGGCATCCACAACTTCTCCGGGCAACCTGCTCCAGTGCCTCACCACCCTCACAGTAAAGAATTTCTTCGTGGTGTTTAATCTAAACCTACTCTCTTTCAGTTTGAAGCCATTCTCTCTTGTCCTGTCACTATACGCTCTTGCATGTAGAGTCTGTCTCCACCTGCTTTGTAGTCTCCCTTCAGATGTCTAATCAATTAATTCTGCAGAAAAACCTCTGTGGTGCTGAATTAAGGTGGACAAAGCAGAATAATGCCATGAAATAATAAATTTGAGCATCCCCAAATGAAATGCTTACAATCGCTAGCATCACACCACAAATGCAAAAAGCTAATTAATCTCTACATTATAGAGTAACTGAACAGTTAGATTTATAAGTATATGTTATATCCACTATAGAATTTAGCATACGTTATTATATTTTCCGGAAAAGTTGTGTGGGATATTAGTCCATGCAGTCTTCTGTGATATGGAGCGTCTGCATTGCTGGTTTTCACTACAGCCTCATCTGTGTTACAACCCGCCCCAGAAAGTGAGGGTAAACTTAGGTTCTTTTTAATAGATCCCTTGGGGCAGATTAAAGTGAAACAGCACTGAAAACCCAGCAGATATATACATATATGTAAGTTCTATTTCAGAATAATTTAGTTGTAATGGAAAGGAGGTTATTACTGGCTATTATTATCTGTAGTAATATAACAACATAAAAGCATAAAAGCAACACTTACAAAAATGTGTAAGGGAAAGAAAGCAAGAGGAAGAAAGGATGAGTAGAAAAATACCACAATCCCTGGATCCAGTGACAGATTTGATTACTGCGGTTTCCAAGTCCACTGGTTGAAGTGATGGTCACAGTCTTGATCTGTCAGAAGTGGGGGAAGCCCATGAAACACAGAGTTCAATGGGTTAATATACATTCAGATCTATGTGGGATGTGGGAATGCCCAGGTACCTTCCTTTGGTGGGTGAGACTTTTACACTGTCTGATGGAACACTGTGGATAATGCTTAGTTCCCCGGTGGAAGGCCCCAAAAATGAGTCTGGGAGGAACTTTGGAGGTCTTTGGTGGTCTACGACACCTTCTAAAACAAGACAGCTGCCTCTCATATCTGTGTAGTTGAGCCAGTTATGCCTCCCAGAAGGGATGGATACCCTCAGGCCCACGTGTGAATGTCCCAGTACCTCACCGGGGAGCTTTACACTCGAGCCGGCTGTGTAAGGGAGAACATTGGTGTGTTGAAAAGCAGTACTGTACCTCAGCATGGTCTGCTTCTTTTTTGTCTTCTTCCTTGTCTGGATCAAAACCCAGCTTGTGGCCTCCAGTGGTGGGTGTTCATCTCCTCTGTCTGATGCAGATCAGAGGTTTCACCACCACACAAAAAACGCTCCTTCTTCCCTCCTTTTGGGGCCAGGGGGTGCAAACCTGGCCTCAGCAAAGCACCCACTGCTTTTGCACATTGCCAGTTGTTTGAGTCATTAACCATTAGTGTCTCAGTTTCTCACAATCTGTAGTGTTAATTAGATTCTGACCTGCTTCTGTCATTCGGACTCTGCAGTTTTTCTTATTGTGAAACTCCAAATCCTGGAGTTCTAGATCGGTTTTGGTGCATGAGTTTCTACTGGTTTTCATAAGTCATTCAGCTTCCAGAAAAACACATCTATATGCTTCTCTTCCTCCAAGGACCAGTTGGTAGTTACATTTTAATACACATGGGTAGTTATTGTCTTCAAACAGCAGAGTGTGAACCACTCATTTCCTCTTATACTTTTGGCAGTATGGCAGTGTTCAAATGGCATTGAAAGTGTTTTGAAGAACAGGTACATTGCACTAAAGAGGGAGGTTTACAAGAACTGACACTGTTCTTGTTGTCTCAGACACTGTAAACTGTTGTCTGAGAATTGGTTTGTGTATTGTTTATTTCTCAGGGATTAAACCCTTTCTGTTGTGTGAGACTCTCCATAGATGATAAGGGCTTTTTTCATGCAGGAACAGTCACATGGATGCTCACACAATCACACATGAAAGCTACCTTCTGCTCCAGTGGATTCTAGTTTCTAATTGTCCCGATAATTATCTATCTCACAAGAAACATATGAAACACAATAAAAGTTTTCTCCCCCCTCCCCTCCCCTCCCCTCC